>RJWH01004292.1:0-113097 GCA_004363575.1 Solenodon paradoxus | reverse complement strand
GTTGTCTTCTGGGTTGTCTTCTGGGTTGTCTTCTGGGTTGTCTTCTGGGTTGTCCTCTGGGTTGTCTTCTGGAATTCTACAGAAATTGTTGCTGGGCTGGGGGACACAGTTTAGGTCTTCTTGGGTTTCAGTTGCAAGGTCATCTAAACTCATCAAAGTGTCGCCTGATTCCTCACAAGAATAACCTTGGCGGGCGGTCACCTTCGTTGCATGTGAGAGGAGGAAGAGACTGGCAGTGAGTAAGGCCGCGCTGTCCAGGCTGACCCACGCTGAATGCTGCATCTGCCACCTTCACCTCTATCTCCATGCCCTTGTCGCTCAAGTTTCAGATGCTGATATGGTGACACTGAGTAGACGTTGAGCATGATGTGCATTCCCATCAGATGGAGAGCAGCCTCGTCCCCCTTGCAGAAAACCTGGGAGCAAGGGCGACCTCAGCAGTCAAGCTTCCTGCGGTCATGCCGCGCCCGATCTAGTGATCTCTGCCAAATGTGCCTCTGAGAAGCTCCTAGAAGCCACGAGGTCGCTTTCATATGTGTTTTCTATGAATCACAGTTTTTAGGATGCAAACATCAGTATCTTTGCCTTCTGAACATTTTCCCAGGGTTTTATGGTGTGGACACAGGATATGCCTGCTCTTTTGCTAAAGAATGTCAATCTTGAAGCAAGTCACACGTTCCTAAATCTGCACTGAAGATGCAATAAATAACAGTCCTGGGAAGAAGTAAGCCGTTATTCTCAGTTCCCAGGTCCCCGAAGGACATGTAAGCAGCTGGCTCCACGCCCCCCACGACGCACAGGGGGTCTGCCTTCAGCCCAGAGTCCAGAGGCGCTGCCTCAGAGGGTCACCCGGCACCCTGTCTCATCTCTGGCGACAAGCCCAAAAAGTTCAAAAAAGAAAAAAATAGAAGTGAAGAAATCACTTGATATATACTTGAATTTTAATGAAAATCCTTATGTCTTCTTAACTTAACATTTTCCACCTGTCTGTAAGCAATCATCTCATCACTCGCAGGAATTAAAATTCCTTGCATAGATTTCTCATCATTTCTTTTTCAGGTTGATGGAGGGCCGCAGGGGTGTCTACGTCCATTTCGCTGCTTCTTCCATCCACAGCACTTTCTCAGGTGGATGTAGGTCCAGCCATTAGACAGACGCCTGTGCAACGCACTGAGTGTGTTCTAGTGTCGGCTGGAGGCACAGACGCCGTGGTGTCCAGACAGGCAGGTGGCTTGTCCACACGGCCGTGGCCCAGGAGGGCGCAGGTACAGAAAAGGCATTTAATAAACTTCGGCAACAGTCACAGCAGATGCTGCCCATTAACTTGGAGATAAGAGATTTTCTGATTGCGATAGAGCAGCCGGAAATCTGCAGAAAGTTACTCTGCTAAGTCACTGAGATATTTTCTGGTTTGGAGAACAAGACAAAGGCTCTATAAGCCCCCACTTCATGGACCCTGCAGCAGAAGGTGGCATCGGGGCTCAGCAGTCTGCACAGTGTCGCTGGGAGGAGAGTAAGAAATGACTTACTCTCTTCCAAGGTTCTCTTGAAATCTGCAAAACCGACTTTTTGATCTGATTTGGGTTAGAGGGTATGTTTCCTTGTGAAAATTCTTCAAAACATACATTTGTTATTTGTGGGCCTTTAGAAGATATGAGCATTATATGTCAATAAAACAGACTTACGATAATGAAGATCCCTCTCTCCCCATCTATCGATCACCACAGGGCTGGATAAAGACATAAACATGCTGTGACAATGTGTCCAGCACTAAAAAGAATGCAGGTCATCTAAATGTGTTGACTTCGAAAAAAACTCCGAGAATTAATGCATCAAAAAGATAAATTACAGAGCAATACAGGTTATGTGATCCTATTTGTGGATACAGAAAATATTTTTACAAAGGTTTAGAAAGGAGGTAGGCTGCGAGAGGCCAAAGAAAAATTTTACGCTTTGTCTTGTTCTTATCGATTCCGTTCATTATGACAAAACTGATCGCTCTGTTCTTTTCTGATTCCTTACAGCAGAGCTGCATTCATCTGTCACGTGGGTAGAATAAGGTCCGATGTCTTCTAAAGGGAAGAGAGACTTTGCTGACGAGTCTGCGGCACGTGGGGCTGAGGCCGGGCAGCTGGGCCCACCTCCAGGGCCGCCTTCTAGCAGCTCAGTGACTTTGGCAAGTGGCTCGGACAATGCTTTTGACTCCTTGTGACAGAAGGAGGAAGCGGAAAGGGGTGATGCTGATGGACCGGTGATGTCACCTTCCCTGCCTGCTGCCCCGCGGCTCTAGGCTCCGGAACCATGCGGTGCTGCGGCTGAAGGGGGTGGTCTTTTCATTTCACGCCGCCCCCCAAAGGGTGGTGAACTTCCACACATTTTTGAAAAGTCATATTATGTAGGATTGTCTGTCCTCCCTCTTTTAAATCTATTTTATTTTTGCAATTCATTTATTTGAAATGTCTTGACACCACAATGCTAAGTTCATTTAGTGATAGTGAAATTGCCTCTCAGGCTCTGTGTCACCCCGCGCCCTCCAGCAGAGTCCCGTGTGCTTCGCCTCTGCCCCGCCCCGCAGTCATGACCATGTCTGGAGGACCATCCAGCTCCGCCTTCCTGTGAGATGGCTCATTGACCATTTCGGTCGCTGAAACTCACTGTCCCGGTCCTGCCCTCCCAGAAGCCTCTCTGAACTCGGACGTCATTAGACCTTTGCATTAGACCCTTGTCATTTGACTCTTGCTTTCTTTCAGTGCTGGAGATCTGTTTGCGCATGCGTGTGTATTTATGTATTTATTTTGCAATCTACTGTTGAGTGGAGGTACCTTTATTTACAGCACAGTGTAAGTCAGGGTGCAGGTTCATGCCTCGCCACCCACACGATGACACCAGCCCACCGAGTGTCCACGTCCCCCACGTCCGTGGGGCCCCTGCCTCTGCTCCCCTTCCTCTCTGCGACCTCAGTGCTTTGTCACTGTCCAGGCTGAGCTTTTATTGACGTTTTCGTGTTTGTTTCCTGTTTCTTTGCATTTCACCTGCAGGGCGCTCTCTCGGGAAATACTTTCTCCTCCCTCCGCAGCGTCACAGTGACGGGCCTCCATCTCTTCTCCGGCAGCCGAGTGGTCTCGGCACCATGTCCTTGCAGCAGTGACTTAGCACTTGCAATTTAAAAGTGTTTTGTGTTTTCTTTGAGGATGAGAAGTCAGAGAACACAGGGGTGCGAGCAGGCTGCAGTGGCCCTGCCTCCTGTCAGCGGCACAGGGGCCGTCGTGGGCCTTCCTGTGAAGTCACGGCCCTCGAAGACACCCGTTCCTTCAGCGGCTCCGCCCGTGCCTGGGGGAGTGGACCAGCTCCACAGTCGGACCAGCAGACCGTCCGGGAGGCGTCTGGGCCCGAGCACCCCTGCGGGCCTCCCTGTCCTGTGTCTGAGGCTCTGGGGTCCCCCAGGTGACCAGAGAGACAGCACGGCAGCCTCCACATGGCCGGTCATCTGGCCCACGACAGTCACACTGCTCTGTAAACTCCGGGACACCGGCCGGCCTGGAGTCACATTTCGGTGCCACTTCAGCAAACGCCATTGTTCAGACCTGAATCTCCCCCACAGCGCTTGGCCTGCCCGTGTGAGACGATGATGGCTTTGTCTCGCCCTCGCTCTGCACCCCTCCTGTCCCGGCTGTGACTGTGGTCCTGAGCTGAGGGACCGCCACGGGAGCAGCAGCATCAGGAGGTGTTCACCAGGGATGGCAGACGCCCGGGGGCACTGAGAGGTCTGAGGATGCCCCCACCCTGGGCAGTTGCTGCTCCCTAAGGACACCGCTGCCAGAGAGCCCTGGACAGCATCGCCCTTCTGGCCTGGACGGCAGGCCTGTGAGCTCGGCCCTCTGTGGGTGGCATCTATGCCATCTGATATGCCTGTGCCTCTGGGGACAGATCTATACCTGAGCGTCCCACCCAGCACCCTGTTCCAAGGAGGGTCGCAGGCCATGTCCTCCCCTGGCAGAGGTCAGAGGTCTGCAGGCCTCCAAGGTCCGGTCAGGAGGACGGCAGGTATGAGCGAGGGTGACTGTGGCGGAGGGATGGAGCGGAGGAGCAAGTGGGCCCCAGTGCCAGTCAATCTTCCCTCCCCACAGGGCGACTCGGACGGATTGTGGCCACTCAGGGTGCTGGGCCTGGGCAAAGATTTTGTGCATAATCTCTGTCTGTATAAACAGGTGCTTCGAGAAGTATGGGCTTCTCACCTTTATCCACATCTCCTCTTCTGGAAAGGTCACCTTGGAATCAGCTTAACACCCCACACTCCCAAGCCCTGGATCTCGATGGGATTACTCGGGGTTCAGGGGGGCCCAGGCAAGCCAGCTGCTCACGAGCTGCTGAGTTCAGACATGCTGGGGTGTCTGCACAGTGTCCCACAAAGGAAGAACCTGGGACCCCAAGTCAAACAGGCAAATTGAGCGTCCTTATCTGGACGGACTCGACTTCAAAACCGAGATGCTAACCAGGGGTCAAACAAGAGCCATTTCTGCTTTTGTCCAAACTGACAGAGGCCTGTGGATATGCGGTGAGTGCCCAGAAAGCAGGCAGACTTGCTTTCTCTGGTTTTTATTTGTTAGCCTCATAAAAAAAAAAAAAAAGTTTCCATCTGTTTTAAGTGAAGTTTTAGAGCAAGAGTTCCAGAATTTAATGTGTGGGCCAAATCTCACAAATTCATGACAGTCTTTCCATTTCTTCCTAAGAATGACTAACATTTGCAAAACTCTCAGTTAAGAAAGCAGCTCGTTTCGGCATCCTGGGAGGAACCGGGGGTGGGAGCTACACTGCTCGTGTATAAACTGGGGTCTGAAAACAATCTGAACTGCTGCGGGCCGGCCTGTGCCCAGCACAGCCCCTCGCTCGGGGCCTTGGACGGACCTGTGAATGGTGGCGTCCACTCCAGACCCAGTTTGTCCCCAGACGGCCCTCGCACTTCCCCTGGTTCTCTGGCACTTGCAACCACGGCATCTTGCCTTTCTGTCTTTGTTCCTAGGTCTGCAATGGGCTCGAAGACCAGTTCAGGGTCCACATTTCTATTCGAGCAAAGGGGGTACCAGGCAGCTGTGAGGCCACCTCCCCACGCAGCCCCAGTGAGGGTGCAAGCTGCCCACAGCATTGACCTGAGGGCTTGGGGCTCGACGATACCTAGAAACATCATTTTCACTGAAACCGAGCGTTGACGGTGACTGAGAATTTGGGAGTCTGACGGAATTGGAGCTCAGCGCGCCTGGCCCCCTGCAGCCTGGAGCACAGGCGTGGTGGACACCCTGAGTGACCGGCAGTAACAGAGTCCTCCTTGGTTCTTGCAGAGCTCATCCTCCTTCTAAAAGTGAAGTCAGTTCTTGTTTCTAGAAGTTTCTACGGTGACAGCAAACTTACGGATAATCCCCACAAAAGGCTTCCTGGAGGCAGCGCTTCCCCAGTGGAGACCCAGTCAATTGGAAGACTGGTTCCTCGCACCTCCTCCTGCACAACTGCTGGCTCCGGCAGGTCCCCCTTCGCACAAGTGACCAGGATGGAGCTTCCTGGGCACCCAGAGTCGTGTCAGGAGCTTGTTGGCCTTCATGGCCATCAGATGACACCTTGAAGGGTGAGACCACCTGGTCTGTCTGCTGTCGGGAAGGGAAGACCTCAGTCAGCGAGCTGTTCGAGGGGGTCTGTGTGGAGATGACCCTGCGCCGGTCACGGACATGTGTCCCACTGAGGACGGGAGGCATTGGCAACGACGTGGCCAGCGAACTCAGCCCGTCCGACGGGACCGACGTGGACGTGTGGAGGGCTGCTGGGCGGTCGAGGGCTGCTGGGCGGTCAGGGCTGCTGGGCGGTCAGGGCTGCCGGGCAGTCGAGGGCTGTGGGCGGGCGAGGGCTGTGGGCGGTCGTGGGCGCGGCGAGGCGGCTCAGCCCGGCCTGACCTCGCAGAGCCAGTCGGTCTGGGCCTGGAGCACCTGGAAAGTGAAGCTCAAGAGTCCGGACCCAAGTCCCGCCAGGTGTGTCCCGGGGACCTGGGTGTTGGTTCTCCTCCCTGAGGCCTCTGAGCGGGTCCTCACGGTGGGCGTGCCCACGGGTGACCGGGCCACCACAGAATGAGATAGCAGTGGGTGCACGTCTCCCCGACGCTCTGGCATGGGGTGGCCCAGGCCTGGCTGTTCTGCCTACGACGGCCGTGAACTGTCCTTTTAAACCCACTGTGTCTGTGAGCAGCCGGGGCTGCGCATGGCCTCCTTCCTGACCTCGCTGTGGCTTGCTCATCGTCACCGTCCCACAGCTGGGGTCACAGACTCGAGGCCAGTGTGGGTCCAGAAACCTGTGCTGACAGGTCCCGGAGGCCCCGCCCCGGGGTCTGCTCCTGTGCCGGGGGTCGTGCCCGGCCGCCAGTCCGAGGGCCGCGTGCCCAGCTGCAGGCGATGTGTGGGCTTTGCCTGGGCTCTGTGCCTCTGCAGCGCACGGGGGTGGAACGGGCCATGCTCAGACAAGGGGGACACGCGGGCCGCTGGCTGGGACCACAGCTCCTCCAGGCCCTTTAACCCGTTCAGACCCCTTCAGGGGAGAGGGCTGGCAGGGGCTCCCTGGCAGAAAGGCTGAGCTCCCTGAGGGTCAGGTGAGTGTAGGAAGGACGCTTGACATGGGCGGTGGTGGGGTGACGGGCCCTGGAGGCGTAACTCAGGGCAAACTTTCCAGGCTGCTTGGGAAGACTCCGCATGCTCGAGCGGAATTTCCAGGGAGCCCTGTTGATGCTAACACAGCTCCTCGTGCTCCCTGCAGGGTTCTGGGCAGAGGACAGCGCTGTCATGTCCTCAGAGCGGCCTGGAGCCTGCATGCCTGGATGCTCTGCCTGACCCCGGAGGATGCCCAGGCTCCCTGGCTCTGGCAGTGGTCCCCAGATCAGGACACTGCGATGGCCTCCTCACACCGCCAGCCAGTCATTAGACACAGGGTGAGCCCGGCAGCTCAGACATCAGGCCCTGATGGCAGACAGCACAGCTCTTGCTCCTCCGTCCTCCTGTCTGGCTGCAGGACATGGGCAGCCTGCCAGCTCCCGATCCGACGGGCACCACACAGGGTCTTCGTGGGGCTAAAGGAGCTGCGCTTCAGGCATTGCTCTCGCCCAGGGCAGCCCTTGCGCCGCCCGGTCCTTGTCCCGACCCCCTGAGGGAAGCAGAGCTCCAGCCCCACGGCCAGGCCCGCCTGCACCCCTCCAGTGGGCGCTGCTCCCAGGCTTTTCTGCAGGGTGAGGGACCCTCCGCTCCCGCGTGCCGGCCGCCAGGGCGCAGCTCAAGGGCCTGAGGGCAGCTGCCTTCCCCGAGGCCATGCTGTCGCCTGGGGACATCTACCCCGCTGCTGGCCGAAGAGCCCGGGAGGTAAAAGCCGGCTCCCGGGCCCAGTCTGGGATGCGTCCAGTGATCATGTGGCTTCGGCGCTCCCTGCGGACTCGCACGGTCCTCTGGTCACTGTGTCGCTCTGCCCAGACCAGTGTCTCTCACTGCCAGGGTGACTCCTAAAGGCTTCCTTCACGCAGCTCTCCACCGCAGGGTCTGGGTGGGAATGTGGGGCGGACGGGCCAGCGATGAGACAGGTGGGGAGGCAGGAAGAAGCGTTTCTACTTTGCCTTGTCTACGCCGTGGGCCCTGGGCCGCAGACCAGAGTCCACCGGGCGTGCGTAGCTGTGGGGCCTGGGAGGCGACCGGGATCCGCTGATGAGTCAGGTGCAAGTGCCCCGGGGCACGCCGTGGGGACGCCGGCCCTTGCTGTCGTTAGCCAGCGCGTGTCCACTGTTGAGCAGAGCCCGCTTGGGCTGTCGGCACCTCTCCTCCTCTGTGGGGGCTGCTCCGTGGAGGTAGGGGGTCTGTGAAGATTCTGCATCTACCGAACCTCTCCCACAACCGTCTGCTGTATCTCTTTGTGGAATGACCGGTTTCTAAACCAATCGCACCTGAAGGGACATTCCTTTTCCAGGCCGCTGTGGACCCGAGCAAACCAGAGAGCAAGGCTGCTCCGGGGCCACACTTCCATGAATCTTTCCACAGAAGACACTCGCCACTGTTGTTTCTTCTCCTCCTTGAATTGAAGCTGGTTCCCTGAGGGATGCCTCTTTGCTTCTAAGTGACAAACCCTAAATCAAAGAAGTTCATCATAAGGGAGGTGTCATCGCTTGTAACGTAAGGGGTGGACTTCAGGCATAGCTGGATGTGGGCGCGCAAACTCTAAGGTGCCAGAGCTTCCGCAAACAGCTGTAGATACGCTCCCACTGACTTAGTGACAGCAGCTGAGAGTCACTGAGTCATTTACTCTGGTAGTTTCTCACGGAAGTGTCATGGTTCAATCTCACGTCTCAGCTGTCGTGCCGGCACCCTTCAGAAGGGACTGTGTTCTGAGAAATGACCAGCTGCTTGGTTTTCCCTGAGCTGGGATCAGGTCTGAGGAGACGCAAGAGAAGCAGCAGACCGTGTGGACAGAGATTAGAAGAAAGCCACTTCCTCAAAGGAAACCTAAGATGTTTCTGCTGCAGGAAAAGAGGATGTGCTGTAAGGCAGACCAGACAGATGGCTGCCACATGCTCTGGGGGGCACCCACCCTGCTAGATGGAGAGATTCTGCTTCAGTCTTTGAGCCTTTAAGACTCTGCTCTTCCTCGGACCCCAGATGTTATATCTTCGTCCTTCGCACTGTGACTCTCTTGATGGCACTGAGAAGACTCAGCCTTATTTGAGGCAAATCGAGTGCACGGGCCAGGAGCTGCTCTGAAGGCGGAACCGTGTGGCCGTCGCTGTCACTTCTGACTTCGCACAGGCACACTGATCAAGTGCATGCAGGGATGGCATATTTCTGGCGCCAGCATGCCCCGCTTTTGTGAACGGGAGAAAGCAAGAGCATTCTTTCCTGCAGACACACCCTCTCTCAACCTCCATCTACTTGGTGTCAGGGGTGGGGAAGGAGTGTGAACCAAGCCCTCAGGAGACAGGCCGTCTTAATTAAGTCATTTGAGTCATGCTGCCATCACATTGAGGTGACAGGAACATCTGCAGCATGTCCTGAGAGGATCCCAAAAGCCATGTCCATCAGGGGCCGTGTGGGGTCTGACCCAGGTCTCCCCCTGTGCACGCAAAGCTCAGGGCGTGTTTCCTTCCCAGAAGGACCCCTCGTCTCCGTGCTGAGTCTGGGTCCACGGAGGGGCCGCGATGAGCCTGATGAGCCTGTCTTGACCACGTTGGTTTGCCTGTGGCTCCCACATTCGCGTACCCCTCACATGAGACGCAGAATGGAGAACCTCTGGGAACTGTGCCGCTTAGGGGGACTGGACTTAGACGTAAAATTCGCTGATTCCGGGTCGATGGCCCCCAGAGCCGAGATACCACCTGTGGTTCCTTTCAAGCTTGGACTAGGAGGTCCTCAGAGCAGGGGCCGCATCCGTCCGGAACCTGAATTCCTTCTCGCCAAGGGGATCTGTGAGTAGGAGCTGCAGTCTTCCGGCAAGCGTGCCAGGCCGATGCCCTGGGCCCCAGAGCTGGAAGAGGACTCCAAAGGCCCACAGCTTGGAGGCTCGAGGTGGGCGCTCTGACTGGTGAGGACCGGAGTCAGCCAGTTCTGTTGAGCAAATGCTTACTGAGTGACAACTGACAGCCAGTCACTTCCGAGTCTGCAGTCTCTGCCGCTCCGACAGATGTCACGATGGAGACACTGCCCCTGCAGCGGTGGGAGGACTTTATCCAGCCCTGCTGCGGAGCAGAAAGGCTTGGCCAATGAAGGGTGTCTGGAGAGAGAAGACAGTCACATACTCAAGTTGCTGTGGGAATATGAGGAAACAGTCACCGTGCTGGACTGCTGGACGCGGGAAACAGTCATCGTGCTGGACTGCTGGACGCGGGAAACAGTCACCGTGCTGGACTGCTGGACGCGGGGAGCAGCCTGGGGTCTGGATACAGCGCCATCGTCCCCACTCCTTTCCTGTCTCTGGGTCACTGGCCGCTGCCTCCCCTTGGGCTCCCAGCACAGACAGAAGACATGCTGGGAGCAGTGGTGCTCTGCAGGGCCCGGCTCACACTCAGCTGCCCCTTGCTGGCCTGAGGTCCAGTGTCACCGTGGCCCTGTGCTGAGCAAAGCTCTTGTGGACGCCTGGGCTTGCTGGCAGGCAGGCAGCCCTGTCTGGCCTCGCCCCTCCGCCTGGGACTAGTCACTCCCCTTCTCTGTCTCGGTTCCCTCCTTTGCAGGCGAGGCCGGGTTCTGCACTCAGCCCTCTGGTGCCGGAGGCCCAGGCCTCCCTCACGCCAGATCAGATGTGGCTGGTCCTGCACAATGTGGAGCTGAGGGCAGCGGTGCGGGATCCCGGCTCTTCACCCGACCACAAGCACATCTGCTTCTGAGGCCTGGTTTGACCAGAAACCTTGCTCTATGTAAAAAGTCTGTGGCTTTGCCTTGCACAGACCAGCCATCATCATCCGAACACACGGCACACCTGTCACTGTGGTTTCTTGCATGACCCCTCCTCTTCACAGAACGTGCCAGACGGGCGCTCGGGTCTGGTCCCGTTGACAGCTTTGCAGGTGGTCTCCCGGAGCCCAGCCGGGCGAGTCTGCCCAGAGAGCAAAGCTCCTCTGCAATGTGTGCCCTTGTCCCAAGACAGAGCGGGACGGAGCCAGGGTTTGACAAAGGTCTGACTCCAAAATCCGTAATCTTCTATTACCCCGAGATAGGTGTCTTTGCCACAGTGTCCCTGGGCTTGGGGAGAGAATAAGGCACTGCACCCACGACTGTGGCGACCCACTGCTGTGGTAAAGCTGCTTCGGGTCACCGTCCATGCCTCTCTGCTTCTGTCCCTCTTTTCTTTACTAACGTGGAGATTCAGCCTCTGCAGAAAAGATGCAGCACAGTGTGTATACGTTCCTTCACGTGCCAGCTTCTGAATGCATTCGTACACATACCCCTGGAAAGACAGATAGACAGGTAGCCAGATCATAGATAGAGATATAGATGGATGGATAGATAAACAGAGATGAAGGATAGATAAGATATCGATGATAGATGGATATATATAGATGACAGATGAAAGATAGATGGAGAGACAGATGGATAGATGAATGACAGTAAAAGGATGGACAGATGGAGACACAGATGATAGCAGATGATAGAAGATAGACGATAGATGTAGATGACAGATGGATATAAAAGGTAGATGATAGATGGATGGATAGACAGATGAAATAGATGACAGATGGACAGATGCAGATGTCAGATGGGTGGACAGACAGTTGACATAGACAGATGACAGACACCCAGCACACACACAACAAGTAAGTAGTGCCTTTTTGCTCACAAAGCAATTTCATACTTGTTATCTCCACCTCTCATACCAATTATTAAGAAAACACCATCACTGCTATTTTTTAACTTTGCAAGCAGTTTTCACTTTGAAATACTAATGGAGCCACAGGAAGATTTAAAGCCAGAGCCGAGAGGTGCACCCCTCGCCCCGCTTCTCAGTGGGGTGGCGTCTGGAGCAAACACAGGGCCAGACAGAAACCGGGCAAGAGCCATCAGCCTGGTGTCCACGCAGGTGGCTCTGTGTCGGTCTGCAGCACAGTACGTGGTCGTGCAGCTGCCGCGACAGAAATCAGGATCAGATGGCCAGAGACGCTGGCTCCATTTTTATGGCCTCGCTTCCAATTTCAGATGAAAAACTGATGTTCAGAGAGATGCAGGGATTCGCTCAACGTTGCACAACTGACGAGGGACCTGTGAGCCAGACGGTGACTCCAGCCAGCGCATGGGACTGCTGGCGGCCCGGAAACGCCTCAGCAGACAGAGGAGCCCGCAGTCAAGGGCACGCGCCCCAGGCGCGGACCTGCCTGGGGACACAGAGCTGCCATCACAGGACCACCCTCCTCCTTCTGGGTCCTCGGCCGCGGGGACGCTCTGGCACCCCTGAGAGGGACGACGCCCATCGCCACCTTGTCCTGCAGGGTCAGGACCCCGGGCCGTGCAGCGTGGCCGCTGCTCTGCTCGAGCTTAGAGAAGGACCTGTCTGCACAGAGGTCTGAAAAGCTTGTCGCAAACGAGCAGGGACCAGCGTTTTCTGGGCCGCTGTCCCCAGTGGTGTGCTTTTCACAAGCAGGAGCGTCTGCCCAGAGCTCTCGCTTTCCTGAGAGCCCGGCCGACGTGGTTTTGCCCGCCCGGGTGTTCTCGGCACACAACGTTTCAGGGAGTAGATTTTCTGCCATCAGCGTCCTGATCCCGACAGTCATCTTTCCCCCACAGTCCCTCTGTTCCAAGTCTTACCCTGCTGCAACCTCCCCTCCTTCATCCTGGAAGCATTAGCAATCACGGACACGCCGGGTTTGGGGTGACGACCGAACAGTGTCAGCTACTCCCAGCAGGATCCCGCCGGACTCTGCATGTGTCCTCATGCAGCAGCTAGAAAACACGCTGGAAGTTTCCCAGTGCCCGGCGTCGCACCGAGTGAGCAGAAAGGGAGCATCAGCGGACCCAGAAGGTCAGCACGTAAGTGTTCGCTCTGTTTAGAGCAGAGCAGACTCGCCTGGCTGTGTCCTCCCTGCTGCCTGCAACGGCGAATCCCAGAAACGACACGGCACAAGCCCTGCAGGACGACGGGAGGAGGAGGAGAGCTGCTGTCACTCTTCCAGGATGGGAGAAACAGCACGCAGCAGACTGGCACGTTCTCCGATGCCACGGGGACGGGAGCCGAGGCTCTGGGTCTCTTCCTCCCGACCTGGCAAAGCAGAGTGGTCCGGGCGGGCTTATTTCTCCCCTGATGGGACAGGAGTCCCTCTCATAACACTGAGTAAGTGGTGAAGGGAGACAGCAGGGACTGGCCGCTGGGAGGCCGGAGAAGACGGTCTTTCTTGTGGACCTGGAGACCCCTCAGCACCCTCAGGCACTCCCAGGAGGCCAGCAGACATCCTCGCCGGCAGGAAGAGCCGCAGCGAGCAGGACGTGCACCCAGGACCTGCTTCTGCCCTGAGGGCTGCCGAAGCCCCGTATCTGCATCAGGGAACACAGGTGGCCCCGTGACTTCGGTGGGAGGGCGTGGAGAGGTCACACCACACAAAGTGACATGGCTCACAAAGGTTCTTTGTCCCTAGATACTCCCTCAAAAAACCACTCGCCACCAAAACTTAGCCAAGATGATGTGATAGCATCAATAGTCCTACAGCCATGAAGGAAATTAAACTCTTCGTCATTAACAGGGCCTCCGAAGTCAAAGAAAAGGGGAGCTTGGATGCTGGGAAGGTAATCAAATCTGTCTGCTTTAACTTGTTTTTATTGCTTGTATGTCTTCTTCTCAAGTCTGTTCCCTCTTGTTTCAAACTGTTTCCGAAAAGACAAGCATTTCCAAGGGAAGATGTTCATAATGGAACTCAACTCCTTCCCAAACCTGGGACCTTATTTGTTATTTCTGAGTCTTTCTCCCATGATTTTCTCCAGATGAGGACTGACAGGGAGAGAAGTGCAGATGTGATCTGGGTGCCACTTCCTACAGGGTGTCTGACTTGGAGAAAATGGACCAACTGGTCTGACCGTCAGTTTACTCATCTTTAAGTGGAATTGTCAACGCCCGCCCCACAAGGTCTGAGGATTAGAGGGAATAAATAACAAGAGCACTCTGGTGTCCCTGCCCTGTGTCACATTTGTTGGATGTTACGAATGTTGAGACTCTGAGGTGCCACGGCTTCTAGAACCTCGGTGTCCCCGACTCCCCTCAAAGGAGCCCGGGATGCGCCAGGCTGCCCACCCGGCCCCGCAGACCTGGCTTCCACTCGGCGAAGCTGTGCTCTTCTCCAGCCCGGGAAGACCCTGCTTGCCCTGAGCTCCTTCGTCTTCCGCAAGAGGAAGGAGGCAGGCGAGAGCGGAGGAAGAGGCGCTGACTCGGTGAGTGAGCCGCTCGCTTTGCTGCCCCCGGACCCCTGGGCCTGAGCCCTGGTCCTTGGGGCGCACACGACTACCCCAGAGCCACAGACTCCATGCCAAGTCCCCAGGGCCCGCGCGTCCTCATTCTGCACATTCTCACCGAGTGACAACTGTTTGGAGAACTTCTGGCCAAAGTGTGATAGGACTGTGAGAAGGGAGCTGCGGAGACAGCAGCGGCTTTGACCCCGCACGGTCCCCCACCCAGGCCACCTGTGGGGACAGTCCAGTACTCACTGTCCAGCCACCTGGCCTGGCTCCCTGTGTGGGGACCATAAGCATCTGGCCTTCACCAGTCCACGGGCACCTGCAAAGGTGCAGCCAAAATCCGGGCTCGCTCTCCTGGGCCAAGTCCTGGTCCACCTGTATCTTCCGCACGGGGGACGTCAGGTCTGTGTCCTGCAATCTCCTGAGTCCCAGTTCTTGAGCCAAGAGTGTCCACATCTTGCCCTCTGATAAAGCTGCCACACTGTCCCAGATTTACCAGGATATTTCCCCCAAATATCCATTCTACACTCACTGAAAGAAATGTAATAAGCAACCCAAAGGACAGACAGAACAAAACCACAGGCAGTCAGGCATCCTGCTTCTTGGGTTTGAGAACAAACAACGCAGGGCAAATACACTCAAATATTTATTGATGGGGCAGGAAGATTGACTGTATTTAAAAATAATAGTGGACTGTGCATTGATCAATTCACACGTCCATCCCTCAGAGGGAACTTCTGAACTGCAGAAAAGGCACCATCTTGGCCGCCCACCCGTGGAGGGCCAGGTGGGGACAGCGGAAGAGGAACGGGGTGGTCGGGTTAAACAGAGACAAGAAGTGGCGTCTTCTGCGAGCAGAGCTACAGATCATGTGCTCAGTCCAGACCGAGTCAGCCACCCTCGAGTGGGCAAGGGCAGCCCCATGGAGGGAGAGACGAAGCTGCCGTCAGACAACAGAAAATCATTCATTACTTATTCCGCACACCCTTCGGCAGTGGAGGATTCTGGCAGAGAGAAGCGGGGAGGAGGAGGGGTGCTCACGCCACACGGCATCTGCAGGGCTGGGCAGAGTTGGAAGGACGGGCGGTTGGTGCCAAACTCATGTTGAGAATTCACTGGAACACTGGAAAAATAACTTTGCTAAACTACAGAAAACAATAACAGATTGTTTTAATTGAGACTAACCTTTTGCCCATTTTTTTAATCCACAACTAGCCATGTTTTGTGCGCTAAGTTGTTATGATTGTTATTTTTCTTACACTTGAAAACAGCATCTGGAGAATCATCGTTATAACATGACAAATTAATATCAGAAGAGATTTGCATGAGGGTTTGGCTAGCTTTGCTTTCCTCGGTGACAGTCCCCGGTCAGCTGGTTAATAGAGGTTGAGTAGACAGAGACTCTTACTGCAACCCCTGAAATGAAGGTGGGACAGAAAATACTTCAGCGGCTCAGGAGCCCCTGCCTCTCCTAGGTCACGTCAGTCTGATCAATGGCCAGGTCTTCACTCATTTTCCACCTTTTCCCCTTGAATGGCCCTAAACTTCAGACACCTTGTTCTGACTCCGTGGAAATGCATGAGTCCTGGGAAGGCTGTCAGGCCTGGTGTTGGAGAGACCCGAGGAGACCTCTAAAGTTCTGCCTCCCGCAGCGCACAGGGACGGCGAAGCAAGCCCAGGAGAAAAGCATCAGGCAGGCCACCCCTAAAAAGAATGTGACCTGAGGAGTCACGCTGAGAGTTTAGAGCCACTACACAAGACCTGCTCGGAGGGAAGATAACGAGACATCCTGACGAGGACACACAGGGGTCCTCACATCCTCCCTGAGGAAAGTGAAATGATTCTGTTAACAGACGTGTGCTTTATAATCCACATGCTAAACATGGCTTCAGGGGTTATCGCAGGGGACCCTGCATCCCTGAGAGGAAGGGGTGCTGCTTCCCTGACACAGAAGAGAAGGTAAGGAAGGTTTCTCCATCAGGCACACCTGAGTGTGCGCTCGGATCTTGTTTTACTTGCAAAACTTCTCTAAACCTTTCCAAGTCACTGGATCAAAATGAGTTAGGATAATGATCACCCTGGACTGTTCTGAAATAATAAGCAATGAAAACAATGCAGAGAGTGTCATAAAGACACACTGGTGACTGCTGCTGTAACTGGTTTGAGAAAGTGGAGGTCTAGAGCGATATTCTACCTTGACCGGGACTATGTTGAAATAAGGGATTGGTGCAGGCTGCACCTTTGCTCAGACTAAATCCAAGACCTTCTCAATAAGTCTATTACAACTGTCAAAGAGGTGTGATGCAGAGGCAGCCAGCTGGCACACGCTTTGGTCATCTGTTCCCAGAATAATGAAGATACGGATAGGATGCGTGTGTGGGTAGAGCTATTACTGTCGAGCTATTTAATAACAGGAAAAGACTAGAACAACCAGTGGCATCAGTAAGGAACTGGAGGAGTAAACTTCGCTTCCACCACAGAATGGAGCCATCTGGAACAATAAAAAGAAACAAAGTATATAGCTCTACATTTTGCTATTGCAAGATCTCCGGAATATAGCTTGAAGTCAAGAAAGTCAGATCAACAAGAAAGTATGTATACTATGCTCCCTTATCTATGACTTAGAGGAAATACAAATGAAGTACATATTTACCAGATTAAATATGTAAGGCTTCCAGTTTGAAAAAGATGTGTAGAAATAGTTTTCATGTGCTTCCTGCTGAGTACCACGCAGCATGCACAGGGCACACAGAACAAGCAGAGGACTGCAAAGTAGAGAGAAGGAAGAACTATCTAGAAACCTGAGGAAGCAGGACTGTCTTGTGATTTGTTGTTTGTCTCTTATTTTGCAAGCACGGGACTGAAGAAGCTAGTCACTAGAAGAACAAATGGTGGCTGTCAGAAGCAGCCTAACAAAATCCTATTCTTCTAAGTCAGAGGAGCACACAGGGACAAGGCTAGTAGGACTCAACAATGAGTCCAGGTCAGCCAGACACCAGAGAAGCATGGCCACACCACCAACAGAGCAGCAACAGCCCACAGGATCGAAAGAAAGGGTCTTTAGCACCCATCTTTCAACAAAGATAAAGCAATAAGCAGGTATCAGGAAGAATGCAGAAGAACTCAACACCGTTTACCAATAGGATCTAGACGTAAATACCACATTTCACCCAACAACAAATGAATATGTATTCTTCATAAGGACCCACAGAACATTGACCAAGAAAATCCATGACTTGGCAATAAAACACACTTCAACAAAAATAAAAAAGAACTGACAACATGTAGGGATGGTTCTCTAACCCCATGGGGTCAAATCAATCATTAAGAGAATCAAGGAAATGTTCACGATGTTGAAGACTAAGTCTCACATCTTTAAATAGTGCATGGATCAAAGAAAAAGTGTTTAGAGGAATAAGCAAATATTTTGAAGCGAAAGAGATTAGACCACATCCAAATCTGTGGGGGCACATCTGAAGCAGTGCTGTGATGGAAATCGAGAGCACTGAAGCCTACATTAGGAAAGAAGAAAATCTCAAGTCAATGGTGGTAAAGATGAGAGTAGAAATCATGGAAATAAAGAAATGAATAATAAAGTAAACCAGTGACTCAAAAGAACTGGTTTTTGAAAAGATGAATTAAATCGACAAGTATCTAACACAACTATCAAAGAAAAAAGAGAGATGATTCAAATTGCCAGCATCAGGAATAAATTAGCAGTGTCACTTCAGATCCTGCATGTAACAAAAAAGGTAATGTAGAACGAATAACTTTCTAGTCATAAATTTGAAAACTTAGAAGAATGGACCAAACTACTAAACAGGAAAGCATTACTGCAAGTCATCAAAGCTGAAATGCTCATTTGGTAGCTTATGAAGGCCATTCCAGTCATAATCAATGATGAACAAAAAGATATCTCCAGACTCAGATGGTTACACTTGAGGATTCTACCAGACTTTCCAGGAATTGATACTAATTCTGCAATAGTTATTCTAAAAAATAGAATTTGAGAGACAATTTCCAATTCATTCATGAAGCCAACGTTACGTAGAAGCCGAAACCAAACAAAAACATTACGAAAGAAAGAAATGACACACCAACACTTGAAACCATATACGTATAAAAATCAATGACAAACTATTAGGTAATAAAATCTAGCAATATATTAAATTAATTTATACACCATGAGCAACTAATATGTATTCCAGAGATACCTGGTTTGTTCAACATAGAAAATCAATTGTAATTGCATTAAGGTATCAATGAATTCAAAAAAACAATGAAAATAGCATTTTTTTATGTCAAAATCTTGAAAAAAGTAAGAAAATAGAAGAAACTCTTCAATTTGATGAAAAGTATCTACAAATAACCTACAGTTAGTCTCCTATTTATTGGTGAAAAACTAAATACAACCCCCAGTGGCGTGAGATAAGAAGATTCTGTCTCACCCCTCTTATTCAACATAGCACTGGATCTTCCAGACAACAGAATCAATAAACAAAAAAGTGAGTAAAATGAATGCAAATTTTAAAGGAATATGTAAAATTGTCTCTATCTGCTGATAGCATGAAAATATGCCTGCAGTCACCAGAAAACAGACTACCAAAAAGATCCTAGAACTAATGAGCTTAGTAAAGTCACAAGATACTAAGTAAGTACAGAAACAACTGTATTTCTCTTTACCAGCAATTTTCATGAGAAAACTATAATTTAAAAAATTATACCTGAGACTATTCAAATATATAGGTGTCTATGCACACAGAGAAAAGAGAACGATGCTGAAAAGCATGAAACATTGGTGAAAGAAATAACAGCTGATCTCAGTAAATGGAGAGCCATATCATATCCCTGCCTCAGAAGATTCTTCACACAACAAGTCAATCCCACCCCGAATTATGTACAATTTTGTTACCATTCTTATCAAAACCACTACACAAATTGAGGATAAGTAAACTTGTAAAGCTCATTTGGAAAGGCTGAAATAATTTTGAAAATCATGAAGTGAGGAGATGTACCTGCCCACCCACTTTGCAGGTTTGCGTAAGTACAGACGCTCCCAACGCGGACTCGGTATCGGCAGAGAAACAGACGTCTAGAGCCGTGGGTCTAAGTGACATCCACACAAGTGAGCCAGGCTGACTTTTGTCAAAACCGTGCCGGCAGTTTTCTGGGAGGAAGGCGAGTCTTTCAGTGAGTTCTGCTGGAACAAGTACAGCGGTAGACAAAAAAAAGAGAACTTTTGTGTGATCCTCATGACATATATGAATGCTCGCTCCAAAATGTATCACAGACTTAAACATGAAATGTAAAACCACAAAATTTTCAAAACAAAATCGAAAAGCTTTGAGATCTTCTACTAGTTAAAAAATGCGCAGCAAAAGCACAATTCAAAAGGGAAAATGAATGAATTGGACTCTGCGACATCGTAAACGTGGGCTCTGTGAAAGATCCTGTCTAGGATGCGAAGGACGAGCTGCAGACGGGACGACACACTTCAGGACCACGTATCTACAAGGGCCTAAGATCTGGGCTCTCAAAGCTCAGTGTTAAAAGGCAATCTAATTTTAAAAATTGACAGGAAGATATAATACTCTTTTTTATGAATGAACATAAACATGAAAACAAGCATTAGATAGTAAACGTCATTAGCCATTAAAATACGCGAATTAAAATGACAGCATCAAATGTTAACGAGGACGCACCTGGGAGCCTAGCACACAGGAAAAACCAGGCGTGCACCCCACATCCATACCTACCCCATGGGCTCAGGTTCAAGACTCAGCCCCACGAGGAACCACCAAGATGAACTCAGTGAAATAAATGCTTCCTCCCGCTCTCTCTTCCTGCCTGCCTGCCTGCTTCCTTCACTCTTGCCTGCCACTGCCTCTAAAAAAACGTCATCGAGGGTACAAAAAAATTGGGTTAAAAATTGCTTGCGAATATGAAAACAGTTATTTTGAAAAACGGTGTTTAGTGTCTTAAAAAGCTAAACACACAACTACTGTACAATCCATAAACTGCATGCTTGAGCATTTATATCCAGAAGAATAGAAACGTATGTGTGAACACAGCTTAGTTTTGAGGTTTCAATAGCAGAACCAGAGGCCCCCACAAGTCGATCCCCAGTTCCCCATCCAGTGGTCACACACACTGCAGTGTGCGCATCACCGTTCTCTCAGCATTTAAGGGAAACTGCTACTGATGCAGGGAACACCTCGAGTGGATATGTTGAAGGAAGGAAGCCAACTCCCAAAGTTGACTTGCAGTGTGATCCTGCTTCTATTTATGTAATATTCTTGGAACGGAAGAATTAAAGGGCAGAAGAGAGTCGCCCTTGTCAGAAACTGAGGGTGGGGGCAGAAAGCAAATGTGAAAGGGCACTGTGACGGGTCCTTAGGTGACGCGAAGCCTCCGCATCCTGACTATCCGCGTCATCCCCTGCTGCGATGTTGGAGTGCATGTCACATGCTGTTTTGGATTTTACGTTTTCACGTTGAGGGACAATATTGTGTGCTTTATACTGTATTCCACCTGGTTGTGATATAAAAGATGTTACCTGCGGAAAGATACGATTCTTTGTATTATTTCTTATACTGCATATGAAAATAACATTCTGACGTAAAAAATTTAATATTCCCAATAGTCAAAGGCGGAAATAATCCAAATGTCCACAACAGATGAAGGAATACACAGAGTACACAGTATAACAGAAGACTCTCCCGCCTGATGAAGGAATGGAATTGTGACGTGTTACAGGACAAAGTCACCGAACATGGTAGACGCTGTCTGACGCCACTGACAGGAGGAGGCCCGAGTCGTCACACGTGTGCAAGCGGAAAGTAGAACGACGGTGACCTTACGAAGAGGTGGAAATAAGGACTCAGTGTAAAACTGGCCCAGAGTTTCATTAAAAGCTGGTGAAAAGGTCGTGGAGCTGGACGGAGGGTGCGGGGTGGCTGTGAAACAATGTCAATGTAATGACGACCAGCGAATGATGCACTTCACAGTTACAACGGTGGCACGGTGTCTCAAAAATGGTTAAAATGTTAAGTTTTAGATTACACCTATTGTATCAATAAAAAGGGAAGAACTCAAAACAGGAAAACCACGATGGCAATAAGAGAAAGTTCCATTTGGGGGAGACGGGGAAGCAAAACTTCCATTCAATACACTATTCTTTGGCCAGATTTAACTCTGAGAGGTCTTGTATCATCTTATAATACAATTAAGTCTAAAATAAGAAATCCTTGTAATACAAAAGCAGATTGAAAGAAATGCAACGAGTAGCTTTCTGAGAGTTCGGATGCATTCAGTGCATATTCCTCTGTTTCCGTTTTTCACTAAACCTGAAGGAAGCCTCTTACCATTACGGGGTCCCGCCCGGTGCTCTGCACCCCCACAGCGCCTGGGAAGCAAGCCTCTGTGTTCCGTTCACGCGCTCACCTGCTGTGATTGCGTCCTGGGATGGAAGCACACACGATTCTGTTTCGCGTCTGACTGCTCAGGGCTGCTGAGACCCCACGCGTTCCCAAGTGGCCCTCCCACAGGATGGAGGCCGTCCGCGGTCTCTGCGTCTAGGTGGCACCAGGGCTGCCAGGTGTCCAGGACAGAGACGCTTCCTTGGGCCTGGTCTCACAAAACTGCTGTGACGGGAGAGGGGAGAGGGGACGGGAGAGAGAAGCAAGTGCTGGCAAAACTGGTGCCATCTGAACACGCTTCGTGGGGAAGGCTGGGGAGGACTGCCAGACACCTTCACCACGCAGGTTTTTGCAGCTGTGAGTCTACAATTATCTCAAAATAAGACCGTCCATAAAAACCTACCAGTGAGCGTCTGCAGCGTACTTTATGTTTAAACAGACGCATATGCACACACACGCGTGTGAGCTGACCAGTCCTGTCCATGTGCCGGCCCGTAACAATGACACCCAGGGAGTAAAGACCGCCCTCGGCACCCAGATTGCTTCTCCAGCATCTTCCACTGACAGCGACCTGGACTTGATGAAAAGGGAAGCCTTCATCCGGGGCAGGAAGAGCCCAGAGACTAGCCGGCTCTCTCAGCCAACTCGATGAATTTCAAAAAAAGACGAGAAGCCACACGGAAGAGGCGCCCACAGATCCGGGAACATACCACCTTCAGTAAGGATGACTGCAAGGGACCGAAGCACAGCCTGTAGGTTGAAAATCCCTGAACTCACTCAGCATCTGCGTCTTCATCCTCGACATCATTCTCCAGTAACAGAGGCCAGGCTCCTTTAAATGGTGGGGTCCCAGGCAGAGGCAGGTTAGATGCAACATGAGACTAGAGAAGCGTGCAGTGTCAGAAGGCAAGGAAGAGTCAAAAACACAAGGTTTGCATGTCCATGACGGTAGGAGCCGACTGACAGCGTTTTCAAGGACCAGATCTGCAAGAGTTGAGCAACAAAATAAATAATGAACCTTAGATTATCACTCAAAATATAAAATGAGCATCCTTGGGTTCATAGAGAAAGACAATGGATGGACGGACGGATGGATGAGTGACTGTAGAGAGCAGCCTTTAATTGCAGAAGAATTCCAGATGTGTCACACAGGGGTCCTCCTCAAGAGAAGGTTAACCCCCGCTCCCCTACGCTTGCATGTGGGTGGGACTCAGTTTCCAGCAAATGCAACTTGGAGGTGCGAGAGTAAGTTGACAGAAATCAGGAAAACCCTTCTCTGGCCCAGTAATGAAGGCCAACAGGACCAGTGACATTGTGTGACCCTGACTAGACATTCAACAAGGGCATTTCACTTCTCTGGTAGTTTTCTTCCAAGATCCAGAGCAGCAAGGTTAAGTGGAAGGACAGCATTTGACCAACTCATATCGAGGGTCATCCTGAGAAGACATGACCAGGAGTCCTCCACACCGTCCTCATCATGAACAGCCAGGAAAACCTGAAACTGCCACAGATCAGAGCGGGGACGGATGCAGGACAACTCTGGCCGTCTGGCGGCACTGCCATCGCACAGCACTGGACACGGAGGGCTACTTTCTGCACATCCAGAAGGCCAGCGAGCTGAGAGAGGAGCTCAGGGCTGCCGTTTTCTGAAGCTTCTCTCTCTGGCTCGCAGATGTCTGTCTCCCACATCTGAAACCACGCGGTCTTTCTCCATGAGTGTGGTCTTAAAATCCCTTTTTAACAAGAACACCCGTCAGGTTGGATTAGGAAACCCGTCTAACTTAATTACCCCTTTAAAGACTCTGTCCAACTACACTCACGATGCGAGGTGCTGGGGGTTAGAACTTCAGCCAGGAATGTTAAAGGCACACAGCTCAGCCCCAACAGCTACTAAAAATAATAGGATTCATTTAACTGAGTTCTGGAATAGAAAAAGCACATTTGTTGGAAAAACAGTGACTTCTGAATGAAGTCTGGGCTTCACGCAGTTGTGATGTATAAAGTCGGTTTCTAGTTTTGAGACATGTGCCCCGGTTATAGGACTTAACAGTAGGGAAAAAGAACTTGGTGTGATCTCTAAAACTCTGTGCTAACATTTCTGTCAACCAAATTTTCCAAATAAAAAGCTCACTTAAAACTTGGTGAACTCAGTTTTTTCATACTAACTCGTGCTGTTCCTCGAGCAGATGGGTTGAGACTTGGGACTTTGAAGCATGTTGCTAGAGTCACTCAGATTTGTGCAGACGTGTTAGAAAGGTTGGATAAAGAATGGCGCATTCCCCCTCAGGCTTCCAAAGCGAACCATGGACTCGGGATGAAACGGACTTGGGTGACCAGACTCAAGGTGACATGGAATCGGAGTGACGGACTCGGGGTGACAGGGACTTGGGGTGACAGGGAGTCGGGGTGACAGGGACTCGGGGTGACAGGGAGTCGGGGTGACAGGGACTTGGGGTGACAGGGACTGGGGGTGACACGGATAAAAGCTTCTGGAGCCCTAGAGCCTTCTGCTTTGGCCAGTGTGTCTCACAGCAGCACGAGTGCGCCACTGAATAAAGACGGTTACAGCAGAAGCCACTGCACCATCTGCCGCTCTCATCTCCAGTTCTGTCTCCTTCTCTAAAGAGGAAGATACGACAAGTGACAACCTACAGGGCGCAGAATCAGCTGCCTGCTCGCAAGCATGAGCCACGGGCGCTCAGGCAGCTTATCTCTCAGTCCCAGCTTCCTCATTTGTCAAATGGGGACACTGGGCCTATTTCTATGTTTTGTTGATGGAATCAAATAGAAAAATCTGAGCAAATCACTTAGCGCTGTCCTCAAATGAATCACCTACCAAATAATGTTAAGCTTTCCTTCTCTTCCTTTGTGGGGACATTTGCAATTCACTGCATCATCTTTTTACGACCATTATCAGCAGGCGATATGCTAGTTCTGTAGCGTTTAAATTTTGCCAGTCTCGTTTGGCGCCAAGCATCACACTTCATCATACAATAATCAACAGCGAGATGCTAATGTTATCTGATCCCATTTACAAAAGAGGAAATGCAGACTCTGATGGAGCAGGTTGTGCCCAGGATGAGAAGCAGATTCACCTCCTCCTGGGCACTCCTTCCTCAGCTCCCCTCGCACACAGTCTGGGAGCAGGTGACGCTGTGGCCGCTGCGTGTGGGCAGACGGGAGGGATGCCCTCGAGCCCGGCTGCAGAGCTATGAGCAGTCTGCTGTCTCCTCCCTCGGTGGCTACTCCGGCGTCCTGAGTTGAAGAAGGTGGCATCAGCAGACGGATGCTCTTGATTTCTAAGTCATCATGCAATGAGGAGGAGCCCGAGAAAGATGCTTGGCCCAAACCAGGCCAGACCAAGTCAAACAAAGGCATTTCTATCTTTTTTATTCCTACTTCAAGGGTGGACTCCTGATCTATCATCACCCTTCTTCTTCCCTCCCATGAAGAAATCCCTGTTTTTCCATGAAAAACAGCCTCACTGACCTCCCCCTTCTCCCCTCTGCTCATGTCTCTCTATCTGGTCTGCTCTTCCTTAATAAACCAAGAAGACTCAAAGTAGCCAATCCTTCCCGTAAAAAGCCCTGTCTTGGAACAGGGTATTCAGGCTTATCTGTATTTTCATATTTTGGTATTAACGCACATTACTATTTATTTTAACATTCACATGACCAGCATTTATGACAGAACTACCCAGAGTGGCAGAAAAGAAAAACAGAGGAAAACGCTCTTTTGAATGTCTCTGACATCCTGCCTCCAGGCGCTGGACTAGTCTGAAAACCACCCCTCGGGACTGAGACGCGCCGTCTGCGGGTCGCATGCCCAGAACCGGCACCGGCGCCTTTGACCTCCAGCATTCAGCAGAAGCGATGCTGCGCCCGTGCTGGGGGGCGCTTATTGGTTTGACAGCTTCTGCTCCCTCCTCTCGGAACAGCCCTTCCCAGAGCCCAGCACAGGGCCGGGAAGCAGCCCCAGCGTCCACTCATGGGGCGCCTCGTGGACAGCTCCCGGGAGGTCCCGGTCCAGGGCCAGTCAGCGCCATCAGGACGAAGGCCCCAGTGCCTCGCACCGGATGCGAGTGCTAATGGAACTGTGCGCCACGAGGCCGATTCGTTACCAGAAAGAGATCGTGGAAGCACCTCTGTGAAAGCCCTCTGTGACCTTTGCACCGGGCATGGACTTTTTCCGGCGCGCACCCCTGCGTGCTCCTGTAACCCCCCGTGCGTGGAGGATTCTCTGCCACAGCTGTGCGTTGACACAGCTGATCGTGGCCACAGGTCAGGGCTACCCAGGCAGACCTGTGTCGAACTAGGTGACAGTGACCGGAGGGCAGTGTGTCAGACGGGCGCGAGTCAGGTTCATCCTCTCCCACTCAGCACCTCGGTAACACTGGACGAGGGTTCAACTTCTCTGCCGCCACTTTCCTCATCTGTAACGCAGGTTACCGCAAGGATGGACTGAGTGAAACAGGCAAAGCACTCAGGTCCATGCCTGGCTCATAGCGAAATTCAGTAGAAATTCAGTCATCATTTTCCTCATCACCCAGCTCAGAGGCATTTACTGTCAGGACCCAATCGGTCCGGAATGAATAAGTAACTATTGGGTGTGAATGTGGGTTCAGCAGATTCAATACACATGCAAATTCCTCAGCACTTGTCCTTTTGAGAGAGCACGTGGTGTCCACTCCCTTGGAGCCAAGCTTTGACCAGTGGAGAAGGGCCGCAGGACCGCAGGACCATTCTGGGAGCCCTAAGCCACGGCGCAGAAAATCCGTCTTCACTGCTTGAGAGCGAGGCGGGGCCACTGGATTCACCCTCCATCTGCTCCGTCCAAGACACCAGACACGTGAGTCACGACACCTGGGTCCTCAGCGTCGTGTAAAGAATCTCCAGCTGCGCTCTGAACCATTTCCTTCTTACAGAATCCTGAGACATGATAAAATTAGCCCAAGCTGGGGGAAATGTTTTGGGGCACCAGGTCTCTCCACGTTACCACTCCCTTCTGGGTACCCCAAGGAGAGGTGTGAGGCAGCAGGTGAGGGCAGAGGGCAGGAAATGCTCACGCCTCCCTTCAGGGGGGCCACCGGACCTCATGGGAATCACCCCTCATTCTGCGCTCACGACTCATAAAAGCCTATGATGGGTCCGCCCACCAGCTGGACGGAAAATCCTGGCCCAGGTGCCTTCAGGGCACCTCTCCCACAGCCACCTTGTCCTGGAGGACTGAAACGGTGGTCCTTCGGGCCTGACTGTTCTTGCAGCCCCTGACCAGCTCTCCTGAGAGACGGTCACCCCAGCGCTCACGTGGCTGGTGCTGGGAACTTGGAAGGACCGTCTCCCCAACCGTCAGCTGGGTTCTCGCTCAGAGACGTTTTTGCTGGAGGACCGGAGAAAGGTCACACAGAAGGACACTGGCTGCCAGGCTGCCTGAGATTCTTCTCACGTGAGGTTGCGGTGGAGGGGAAACCAGTCGCTTCCCCTGAGCTGCCTCTCGTGGCCGATTCTCCTGTTTCATCAGGCAGACTCTCAGATCTCACTTCACAGTCTATGGTCTAAGACACCCCGCAAACCTCCAGGACCCTCCAGAATCCCGCTCTGTGTTTTATTCTCACGTCCTGACAGCTCCAGGTGGAGCAGGCGGCTCTGCGCAGAGCTGACCGCAGCCCGACTGCCGCCGGGCTCGAGGGGCACGTCTGCCTGCGGCCCGGTGGACGCTGCCCCTTCCGGGAGCCCTGGGGCGTGTGCACGGGGCCGGCCGGGGATCAAAGTCCGGACGCCCCCGACAGCAGGGCTCCTCCGACGGCGCAGGGGAGCCGTTCCGCCGTCCACCTCTGAGACCAGCAGGGGCTGCGGTGCTGACTGTGAGGCCGAATCAGGTTTTCTGGCTCCTGGAGAAGCGGCGTGAATGCAAACAGGCCGAGGACAAAAGTCCTGGCTGGACACATGGTCAGCGGGTCCTGGATGCTGGCATCAAGCGGAGGCCCTGGGTCGGCATGGAGCGAGGCTCTGGGAGAGGCTCCTGCCGTCTGCCGCCCTCCGCGGGACGCAGCTCCCGCCCTGCACCGCACGCGCCGCGTCCTCCCTCCCGCTGCCGCAGACAGCGTGCTGGGCCCTCAGGCTGCCCCGTGGGGAGGGCAGGCTCACCCGCCCTGTGGCCTGTGCGGGGCGGACAGGGGAGCCCAGGCAAGGGAACTGCTGCAAACAGCCAGGCCGAGGGGTCTGCATGGGAACTCGCCACGCGGGTGCTTGGAACCCTCGGGCATATGGGCGTCCTCCTAGGCCCAACCGGACGTGCAGCTGCTGGTGGCCGGGGCGGGTCACGCAGACCCCAGTGGGTCTCCGTCAGGTGCTCTGACAGTCTGTGCTGCTTTCGTCCTAGTCCTGCCTGGAATCATAAATACGACGATCCCAAGGGCTCACCCACAGCAGCGCCGACGGGACAGGGCCTCCCTGGGGGCTGAGCTCCTGGACGGGAAGCTCAGAGTCGCTTGTTTCTATCGATCACTCTGCAAGCGGGCTGTGTCCTTCTGTGGCCACCGCCGAGGACCTCTGAGGTCCCCTCACTTCCACAGACCGTGCCCCATTCCAGCGCGCCAGGGGCCCTCCTGCCTCCATCCCTCAGACTCTGACCTGCCATCCTGGCTTCTCCCACCAGCGCTCTGCTTCCAGCGCTCCTGACCTCAGCCTGCCCAGCGCCCCATCTGGGCCGTCCATCTGGGCTCCATCCCCGGCTCTGTGGCTCAGGGCACCCACGTAAGCTCTCTGCTCCCAAGCTGTCCCATTTGTACAAAGACTGTGTCTCCAAGGTTTGTGAGAGTGGAACAAGGTGACACACCTGAGATGTTTCCCAAACGACATGCTGCGAGCACCCCGAACCTGGAAATGCTCACCCGCTTTCTGTTGCACGAGACACGGACGTGCCTTCCTTAAACAACTCTGCCGTCAGGTCATCTGGAGAGGCGTGCAGGCTCTCTCCTTCCAGACGGAATCTGCAGTCTAGACACACGCCAGCTCGATGTCAGCAACTATATCTGGTTCCATCTTAACTCCGTGCAGACCCTCCTCAGGTGTGAGACGCAGACCGGCGCCTCCTCTGTCCTGGACACCGCACTTTGGGGACTGCAGGGTGGGGAGCTCGCTGCCTCCGCGGCACCAGGGTGCACAGCTGCGGAGACACGGACCTGAGCTCTCCGCACCCTGCGTCACGGGGGCTGTGGCCTGGCTGGTCGTCTCTATGCTCTGTCAGTGAGCAGTCACTGTGCCTGGTCAGGTTCCACTGTCTTCCTCACGGAGGCAACAGAAAGATAAAGGCAAAAAGAGCCCTGCATAAAATGTGCTCCCATTGTGTAAAAATTCAAAGGGAAGTCAATACACATATGCACGTGCATGGATGTCTTTCCACCAACATTTATGCATTTCCACCAACATAAAACTTTCTGAAAAGATACCCAAGAAATTAATAACTTCCTCCTCGGGCAAGCGTGACTGGAGAATCTGGAATGAAGCACTGTGGGTCTTTAACGTTTTTGAATGTTGCCCTTGATCCTTCTTCCTTGATAAAAAGAGAAATAGATACAAAAAGGGTTTGATTGTGTTGGCGTCAGCCCATCGCCCTCAGCAATCTTCTTCCCATGCACTTAAAGAGCTTGACATCCAAGTGGAGTCAATCTTTCTGTGATGAAATCAAGGCAGAACCCTCTCTCTGTGGCAACACCCTAGGCCTGTTGCATAAGCATTTCCACCTAGTTTGGCTTCCCCAATATGCCGTTCATTCAGGCTATATTTCTATGACTTTCTTTATACAAATTTTTCTTCAAACTGAAAGTGGAAACAAGAATTCAGGGTGGAAATAAGGTGCGCATCACATGCCCGCAGGCAGACGAGCCAAGGTCTTGAGAGACGGATATTCCCCAGCTGCTCGGGGCCCCGCTCCGGCCAGGGGCACATCCCTAAACTTCGGAGACTGACCCTCTGAGGAGACTCTGACTCTGGCTGACGTGTACGTCCAGGAGACCTTCAAGAGTCACTTCAGTCAGGAGTCCTTTGACTGAGACTGTCTTCTTGCCCAAACAGAGCAGATGGAAAAATGACCACAAGGGAAGAGCATTTGGGGGGCGACCCGGGGTGCTTCGCATGGACCCTCATGGGTGCTCATCTAACTCTTGGGGTGTATCAGACAGCTGGGCGCCACGGGGCCGAGGCGACTTAGCCCTCAGCCCTTCCGTCTCCAGCCTGGTCGACATCTGTCAGCTCTCCTGCTCTGGCCCAAGTCCTCTTTCACCCTCCTGCTCTCAGCGGGTGGCAGGGACGCAGTGGCCACAGGTGCCCGAATGCCGGGCGGACCCGGCGTGCTCTCTTCCATGCATCACTCTGTACTCCTTCCCGCCTTGCAGAGGGCCCACCGCCGGCTCCCCCGTCCAGCCCCCCGAGGCTCATCCGGTCCACAGCTTCCACGCAACCCTCTCCAAGAAGCCTCCTCAGAGGGGGTCCCTGGCACTGGCTCCTGATTACACCCCGCGTCACGGGACGGATGAGCCGGCGCAGCAGGGCATTCTGCTCAGGAAACAGTCGTCGCCCAGACAGAATTTATACCCGAATGTCACTGGAGTGCTGGTGTTTTTCTGAAGGTAGAAGATGACAGGCCAGGATCTAGTGGGAACAAGGCAATATATCACGTGTTCAGATGGAGGTGACTGCAAAAGGACGCCCTTTGGGACCTGCCCGTGGCAGACCGCCGTGACGCAGCACACATGCCGGGTCACCGTCCTCCAGTAATAAAAACCAAGACAGGCGCTTGGTCCGTGGCGTCTGCATTTCAACAGCTCCCGCTCTGCCCGCAGCACGGATGGTGCGAATCCACACGTTTATCTCGGCTTTGAGTCACGTCAGTGTTTCATGAAGCCAGACAGCCCGGAGAAAGCTGAAAAGCACCATTAACAATCTTACTTTTAAATATGCGTAGCTTCAACGTTGTCTAACAAAAGCGTCTCGGCCCCACATCGCTTTGGTTCTCAGCGTTTAACTGTGTTGAACGTCCAGGGACCTAAGCAAAACCTCGAGCCATTCAGCACTCAGACCGAAAACCCGCATGTGAAGATGACCGATGACTGACGGCACGGTTCACGGAGGGGCCTACTCCTGGGCCTCTCTGGGCAGCGTCCTCTGAACCCCGAGGGACAGAGCGACCTGAGGGCCGGGCGGAGAGGCTGCAGGGACAGGCTGCAAGCTCGCAGTGCGCTCGGCTCAACGCGGCTGGTGCCGCGTCCCTGCGCTGTGGCCAGTTCTGGCTCTCGGGTGCTTTTTGTGCCAACGCCGTGTCCACTGAGAGAAGAGCATGCAGGCAGAGGCCTGGAGGGCAGAGTTAGCCTGCCCATCAGTCTAACCAATGTTTATAAAATGAGACTCTTCCTCCAAATTCTGTTTCTACGATGGGAACCCCCTAGACAGCAGGTCCCAGTAAATCTCTCTTAAAACATTCGAGACTGTAGTTCTCAGCCGTGAGGCTCACTCCACACCAGTCCGTCGTCTTTCCATCATCCCCGTGAGGTTCTCATCTACCGGTGGCCTAAGCTATGCTGCCGGAATTGTCTCCACTCTGGACCTAAGTCTCCCCGTCTGAAAAATGGGCAGATGCTTTCCTCGAACGCTCCTTGAGGATTCAGTGTGATCACTGAGGTCGGGGCTCAGCCTTGACAACCTACCTCTGTGGGCCGGTCCCGAACGAGGCCTGGAAGACAGACTGACGCTCTAGGAAGACAGTGACATTGAGCAAGGCAGGAGCCTGCGTCTACATTATATGACTTCACCGTGAAAGCCTCAGTGATGCCTGGGCCCTAGAAAAGGTTTGATGAAGTTCGCCACTGGGATTACTGTCACCTGGAGAAAGACACGCTTTCTCGTGGCTGCCGCATGCCCTCATCAGCGACGTTACTCCCCCACGCTGAGCACGCGGGTGGGCGCGCACGCACCGGCACTGCAGGGAAGACATCGTTAGCGGTACCTTTCTTCCTGTGTGTGTTTTTCGTGAACTTTAATCAAAGTCTAGGCCTGACTCTTCACACCCAGCGGAAGATGCATCGTGGTGAAAACTACATCTAGGTGTCTCAGAGCAGCAGGAGAGAAGGAGCAGTAGCCGTGACTTACTGAATTCTCATCGGCACGGGCCTGGATTGCCTCCCGGCACACTCCGTGGTGAAAAGGGAAGCACAGTGACCACGTGGAAACTCTCCCCACACAGCCAATAAGCTCAGAGCAAATGGAAGAGTCATGGCCTACTATCTTCTCTTTTTCCTGGGAGAACGCTTCTGAAATGTATTTCATTTTGTTCTTTTTTCAAAACCTCTTGAGTTCTTCATCTAATTACCACCTTCTGTATTCCCCTCCTCCCAAGTTCAATCTTTTCCTGGTCGTCTGCTTTGATATTTTAATAAAAGGTCGCGTTGAGAAAATGATAGACTCACCTGCGTTGTAAGAAATAATAGTGATCTCACGGACTGCCATTTACTCCCCAGTGGTAGCATTTTCCAAAACGCTAGCACTGTACCATAAGCATAATATGGCTGGCGATACAACCCCGATGGTATTCAGATGTGCTGCTTTTCACGAATGCGCACTGGGGTATTAAAGTGTTTAATTTCCGACAATCTTATCAAAGGTCTACTCTCTTTTATCCACCAGCACAGCCCACAGAGAGGACATTCTCATCCCCATGGGGGACTTACTTACTGGAACTCTTTTACGGGCACATGTCTTCTTCCTTTATCCCTCTTCCCAACCCCAGGTGGTAAGCAATCTGATTTCATCTCTATAATTTTGCCATTGCAAATATGTTGTGTAAATGGACTCAAAGAGCATGCCATGCGTTAGGAAGAACTGTTTCCACTCAGCTCGCTTCTCCGGAGCTGCATCCAGCTGCTGCCCGTGTCAGTAGGTGTGTTTAGTCATCGGTCCAACGGAGCGCCCTGGCCTCTTGCCAGTCTTTACTATTATGACTAAGGTACATACACTGCTTTTGTTTATCATTCATCACTCGATGGATATTTAAACTCTTCAAAGCTGTTTTTTTCTCATTTCTCTTGTGATTTCCTTTTTGATCTATCAGTTGTTTAGGGATATGTTGGCTAACACAGGCGAGCTTCGGAGTGTCCCAATTTTTTTCTGCTGTTCATTTCTAACTTCATTCCGTTAAGGTTGGATAACATATTTTGCATCATTTCAAGGTTCTTAAACTTTTTAAGATTTATTTTGTGGCCTAGCAGATGGAGAAGAATTCATGTGTGTGTACAGGGTTGAATGTGTCTTTCAAGATACATATGTGGTTTTTGTGTATTGAGTCATTTCATATCCTTGCTGAACTGCTGCCCAGGTTTCTGATCTTTACAATGTCAGGTTATTAACGTTTCCCAATATCATTGTTGAGCCATCTTTTCTTCCTTCAGTTCTGCTGGGTTTGCTTCTGGTTCTCTGGCTCTCTGCTGTTAGGGGCACGTGCGTTTGTCATCATTCTATTTTCCTGATGGATTCGCCTCGGATATTATTATAATAAGGTCTTGTATGGAGTAATAATTTCATGTTTTTTAAAGGAAGGTGCAGCAGGAGTGAAGATGAGCAGGCAGGCAGGAAGAGAGAGGGGAAGCATCATCTTTGTTTCTTTGTTTTATGTCCATTCAGTTGATCACACTAGTTGTTTTCCTCAGACCCCAGGACTCAAGCCCAGGGGTGTGTGGCCTGTGCTGCTTCAGAGGCGAGTGACCCAACTATTGTCCACCAGGATGTGCCAACAATTTTTATTTTAAAGCTCTATCTGCTTGCTTCTAGCAAGGCAAATCTTTTCCCTTTTTCCTTTTTGTGGTGCATGTTTGAAAATAAAATGTATCTTATAATTGGATCAGTTTTTAATCCATTTTATCCATCTCTCAGAGTGTCAGGGCATTTAATCTACTGATGTGGGATGCAATTACTCATCAGGTGAGGTTTGTACTAGCCATCTCTCTTCTTGTTTTACATAGGTCTCTCTCTAGTCCTTTTTTATGGTTGGTGATCTGTTCTTTGATTCCCCTCTCTTCTTTTGGAACAGACATGTCAGAGCGTACCTGTTTAAATTCCTTTGTTGTTTACTCCGCATTTCCAAGTTATTTTCCTAGTCACTGCCTTGAGGATTATACCTAGAATTTCACCATGTATAAAACCTTGACTTCACTCTTGCTTTATTCCTTCCTCCCTTCCTTCAAACTATTCTTTTGGTGAACATTATATTTGTGTGCCATAAATCCATTGACATCATTTTATAGCTACTTAACGTGGTATTTAAAAACTGTGAAATAAGTAGATTTACAAGCAAAAAGATGTTTCCATTTTTTTCATAATACCTAGGTAATTACTTTTGTGGTGACTTTTTTCCTTTTAGCTTTGGTCTGGATTTGAATGGCTGTCCTGCGTTCTTCATTGCAGCCCTGAGAATGCCAGTTAGCACCTTGGGAGCAGATCTGCTACTACCTGATTCTCTTACTTATTTATCTGGCAGCATCTTACTTTTTTTCTTTCTTCTTGAAAGAGAGTTTATCTGGCTAAAGACATTCTCGTTGATAGTCTGCTTGGGTAACATTTTGATGTTGTCCCCACACTGGTTTCTGATGAGAAGTCAGCTGCTAATACCACTTAGCGCCCTTGCGTCTGACAAATGTCTCTGCCTTAGTGTATCGAGATCTTATTCATCTTCGAATCTCATCAGTCTGACTGTGATACGCCCACATGGGGGTCTTTGGTCTCATTGGAGTGTATTTTACTTGGATATGTTGACAAATGTTTTTCATCAAATTTAGGGATTTTCAGACATTATTAAGTTTTTTTTCTGTCTCTTAGTTTTCTCATCTCCTTGTCCCATTATTCACATATTGTTGTGTTTGCTGGTGCCCCACAAACCTCAGGCTCTAGTCCTTCTTCTTAATTATTTGTTCTCTCTGCTCCCCAGAGTGGATGAACTATGGACTTACTGCTCAGTTTATTGATTCCATTTTTCCAGATCAGATGTGCTCTTGGGCCTGGCAAGTGACATTTTTCACTTCGACTCCAAAATTTCCTCTTAGGTCCCTTTGCTGTGTGTAAAGTCTCTTTATTTACATTCTCTGTCTGGTGAGACGTCATTTCACACTTTCTCTTACCTCGTTAGGCACGCTTTCCTGTACTTACTGAGCATGTTTACAGCAGCGAGTTTACAAGCCTGGCAGAGTGAGCATAAAATCCGTGTCCTCCTCAAGGACATTCTCTCGTGGCTGCTTTTTTCTTCTCTGGGTGTGCTGAGCTCTTTGCTCTGCACGTCTGGTCACATTGGCTGTGAAAGGACTGCTCGTTCTCCTTTCCTAGGACTTCCCAGGGGTGTGCACGGCTTGTGAGGCTGAGCAGACAGGCCCGCAGGGATGCACTGCAGATTCCAGGTTTCCAGGCCGCCTCGCTCCGGGACGGCCTTTGAAATTCCCCGTCGGGCTGTTTTCTGCGCATGAATCAGACTAGCCTGCAGACTAGCCGGGCAGCCTTCCTCCCATCACCCGCCTTTTCTCCGGGTGAGCTGAGCTCTCAGTCAAGTTCAGCCGCGAGACTGAGAGCAGACCTGTGACTTGTGAAGAAACGCCGACTTCCCTGGAGGCGGCTCCTGCTCTGTCACCCTGAAGGACGTTTCCTCCCACCCCATCAGCGGCGGCATGCCTTTGGTCCTGTCCTGGGACCACCCGTCTAGCTGAGGGTCCTTGTCCATTCGCAGAGCCTGTCTGGTCTGGTGACAGTGACACCCGTCTCTCCTGGCATCTCAGGATCAAGCTCTCCACCGAGGCTTCTCTCAAAAGTCCTCTGGCAGCAGCGACAACACACACACACACACGCACACACACACCACACACACATCTCTAAGACCAAACGCACTGTCTTCCCTGCCCTGCTCCCCTAGATGCCTCGTGTCCCTGCTTCTTCACTAGTGACAACCCTCCGGGGGGGTCCCCTCAGAGTCCTGTGTGTCCCCCTGCCCCCTTCACTGGACTCCACATCCATGTCGTCGAGGGTCCCAGCCCAGACCCCCTCCTCTCCCTGAACCCCCCTCCCCTCCCATGTGCCCCTCTGCTCTCCCTGCACCCCGTCTCCCGTCCCATCCCCCGCCCTGCCCCCCCACGCCCCTGTCCTCTGCATTCTCACTACCCGCCTGGGTCATTGGTCGCAGCTCCTAGGCCTGAATGGAGACCCCTGCACACACGCCTGGGCCTGTGATCAGTCCACTGGCAGCGTCTGCCAGGCTGAGCTACTCCCGCCTGAGGACGACCTCTCCAGGGGCCACGCTCCGGTCTTCGGCTGCAGACCTTGCGGGCACTCAGAAGGCGTGTGCCCAGGACGCAGCTAGTGGAGCAGATGCTGACACTAAGCGGCTGGGGTCCCGTCTCACGTGAGGGTTGTCTGAGGCGCAGCTGGGGACAGACAGGGATAGACAGTAAAGAGTGAGTGACACCAAAGTGCACGCATGTTGATCCAGCTCGTGTCACCCGGGAGGCAGGGAGACCGGAGAGGCCACGGACCCTGGGAGCTGCCCTTCACTCTGCCGGCAGCTCGGTGGCCTGACTGTCCTCGAGGGACATGGGACCAGCCACTCAGAACACTGTCTCGTAGACTCCAGATTCCTGCTTCTTGACTAGGGGACCCTCAGAGAGCTGGCTGCAGTTTTCTTAAAAGCAGAAATGCGTGAGTTTTTCCCCAGAAAGGTCAGAGTACTTCTTTGGAAGATGGCAGGGAACGCTGCCCTTATGTTGCCCAGAAAAGCAGACTCTTGACGGCCAGCAACGCTATCCTGGAGTTTAAAATGAAGTCATGCAAATTTTCAAAGTTCAAGCACCTTCAGAAGGCCTCTCTCCTTTGTGAAAGTTGTAGACAGCGACTATCCCACGGCTTGTGACCACGTTTTCTCCTGAGCCCTGCAAGCGAGGTGTTCATTTCCCCCCGAGTAGTGAGTTGGAGGCTCTGCTTCTGCAGTCACCTGCAGTCTGAGAAAGAGAGCATCACCCTCACTTCTGAGGACACTGGTCATGTCACCAGCCTCCCTGCCTCCTGTCCTGCGCACGCCGGCGGCGACCCCATCTGCGTGGGACACCTTCCTCGGCCACAAGGCCGCTGCTCCGCACGTCAGCGCAGGTGGAAGATGCGTTGCTACCCGCTCACTCCTGTCTGTGGCATCTTTGAGCTCAACATCCACCTTGGCCCTGAACTGAGCTCAGAGTTGACAAAGGAAAATACTTCTTGTCCACACGGAGCCCTGGGGTCTTGGGACTTAGACCGAGGGTTTGGGAGGAAACTTGCTGGCTCCAGGAGCCCTGCCTGTCATGTGAGACGCTGTCGTGCCTGTTGATTTGGACTCTCTGGCTTGGAACAAGGAACAGAGTCTTTTTCCTCGTAATACTGAGCAGCTGCTCTGAAGTGAGCAGCCGATCAAGTGCCTGTAACCCCGTCCCTAAATAAATGCAATAAAGATGACTTTTCCTTTCATAAAACAGGGGTGGGAAGTGGGCCAAAGGAACCCATCTTCTCTTGCTCTGGCGAGTCCCTGGCTTTCCAGACACAGCAAAGCGAGGGGACGCGTGCCCTGTGCCACACGGCTGCCACTGCCCTGCTCCTGGACGCTGAGGTCAGCTGCCGCGGCAGGAGGCCTCCGCATCTCTGCAGCCCTGCAGCGCCAGCTCAGCCGCCACCTGCCGTGGAGTCTTCCAACGAGCCTCCAGCAGGGACTGTGGCCAAGCTGGGATTTGCAGCCTAACAAGCGCAACAGGGAAAGGAGCACATTTGCTCTGCAGATGGCCGAGGCTTCTGTGCGGTGCTTCTGGAAGCGCAAGGGACAAAGTGGGGCGGAGTGAAGATTCCGGAGGCGTCAGAAGACCCACCGAGTGTGTCTCCTGTCAACGGGGATGTGGTGGTGGAGTGCCGTTTGCAGTGGGAGATGCGGCTGGAGAGCTCAGACTGGAAAGCATCGCGAGCCGGAGCAGCGGCCTGAGGGTGCAGGGGAGCGGGGTGGACGGGCAGGGCTTCCACGTCTCTGATGATTGCAGCCGCTTTCTCTGAGTAGCCGAAAGCTGGGCCTTCCTTTCTGGTGGGGTCTGGGGGCCGAGGCTGAGTCTCCACTTGGAAGAACTGGCGTGGAAGTGTCTCCTGCAGGAGGGTACCTTTGCCGAGCTCAGAGCTGGTGTCTGACGGTTCCCACAGGCCTGCTCAGAGGCTCTCTCTTCTGCGCGGGCCTAGAACAGGGCGGCCTGAATGCCCATCAAGAGATTCCATACGCATGCAGCCCTGGGCCTGGGCACAGAACTCTTACCCGTTCCTTCGTCCAACATTTATTGGGCATCTAAGGTGCTCTGTACCAGGGACAGATGTTTAAAAGTAACTAGGGCTCTTTAATGGAATGCAATTAAATACTATGCAGCCACCAAAGATGGTAGGAAAAGAGCACTTAATGCTTAAGAAAAGGAACATGGGCTGCAGGAAGGAGAAGGGGTACAGCTCTTCCAGAACAATGCTTTCTTCTAGAAGAGAAAAAGTCTCTCAGTCTAAAGACACGGAGACTAAAAGGATGCTGGACAATGCACGCACAGACATACCCACATTCTCTCTGAGTGGTGGGGTGACAGGTGAGTTATCCTTTCTTCTTGATTTCCCAGGCTGCAAAGGCGCATATATATTACAGTGTTGTTTCGCAATCTGGAAAATATTAATCTTATAATAAGGCACCAAGCACAGCCCTTGCGCCCCCAGAGGTGCTCACAGGAGCGGGGACTTCTGTGCGCGTGTCGGTGAGGCACCGCGAGGGTGGACGCTTGAAGTGCTGGCCGCCCTGTTGGTCTGGCGCCGCTGCTGGTGTCTTGTGCGCTGTGGCTCCAGTGACCGCTTCGTGTCCAGGGCGTGTGCTGTGCCGACTCGCCACCCGCTTTCCCCCGCCTGCTGAGGTGAGGCTCCTGCGGCTCCAGAGCCTGGTGCTTGCCGGGGGGCGGCGGCGTGTCCGGCTGGGCGGTGACGCCACTGGTGGCGGAGCGCAGGCCTGAAGACTAGAGGCTCCCAATCACCCGCAGCGCAAGTCCCTGCCCAGTGACCCCCAGCTGCCCTGGCTTCTCGAGCGGGAAGACGCGGGCTCAGTCGGAGCACAGAGACGCCGGGCCTGGTGTTTAGCTGGCCGGGAGGGGGCTTTTGTCACGGCCCCCAGGTGAGGGCTGGAGCAGCGCTGAGCTGAGCCCCGCATGAGTGGCGGGGGCCCCGCACGATCCCCCAGCAGGTGCTGTTACGATGCGATGCCTCTTCCTTTAGATGAAAACCTGGACGGTGAAGAGACGAGCCGGGGGGGCGAGCTCGGGGGCGGCTAGCCCGGCTCCTGGCGCTGCCGGGAACCTAAGACCCCTTCCACGCGTCCTTCCTCCAGGCGTGGAGTCTCCAGCCAGCAATTCTGGATTTCGGCTGCTGTGCGTCATTTCCAGACGGAGACAGAGGGCCGGTCAGAGCCGGGCCCTCCTCGGCCACCTTCATGTCCTCTTTTCCTCCACCTGAGACTTCTGCTCTCTGTGGCGCGGCTGTGAACTCAGCACAAAATTCACCCTTGTAAGATGCGTGGCTCAGCAACCTGTGCCAGTCACCCCTGTGGGTGTCTGACCCCAGGAAGCGCCACTTCCTCCCAAAAAGCATGAAGGATCTGCCTTGCTCCAGCTCCTGCTCCCTGTGGCGAGTTCTCCAGCGACACGCAGTCGGTGCTGCTCCGTCCAAACCACTGTCCGGTCCCCGGCTGGACCTCCCCACGGGGCGCGGCCAGGGGCTGGAGTCTGGCCAGAGTCTGCTGGGTGCAGGGTGGTCCTCAGACCCGGGCGGCCAAGGAAGGGTCTCTGTGAGCCGTGTCCCTCGTGGTATCTGGGTGGCAGCAGTGTCCTCGGAGACACGAGTGTGGTCAGGTAATTGCCTTCTGCTTATACATCCGCACGCTGGCTTCACAGGCTTTAAGCTGCCGTCCCGTCCTCCTGTGCTGCACCCGTCACCAGATTTCACTCCACCTGAGGGCTCCATTCCAGAGCGTTGCCATCGCTGCAGAAGGAAGCCCGCATCCACTACTGGTCACTGGCCGCGGCCCTCTGTCCCCCGGCCCGGCAGCCACAGGTCTGTGTGTCTCTACAGAGCTGCCTTTTCTGGACTTGTCACATAATTTGTGACCAGCTTTCAATGTCTCCAGGTTGGCCCATCTTGTCACCTTGTCACCTTCTTCCCTCTGTCCTCCGCAAACAAGGGTTCACTGAAGAGCGGTACCACCCTTTGCTCCTTCCTCGTTGATACTTAGGTGGCTTGACTTTGAAGCCACCCCGAACAGCGCTGCTCCAGGCTTCGCGCACCCGCGCTGGTCAGGACAGGTTCAGCTCCCCCGGGTTTCTGCTGCGACCCGCCGGCTCCTAGGAAGGCAGGACGGCACGGGCGCACATGAGTGACGCTCACAAACAGTCTAATAACTGAGAGGAGCAGCCCCACAGGAGCGCATCATGGAAGAGGCCGTTTGTGTGAAATGTGCTCAGAGAAAATACTCAGACAGAAAGCAGATTCGTGGTCACCTCGGGTAGGGTCAGGTGGGGAAGGAGTGTGAATCTAATCTGCTTGGGTTCTGGGGGGGTGATTAAAATATTGTCAAATTGACTGTGATGCTGGCTGCCTGCACAAATCCGAATGTGCTGGAGGCCGCAGGCAAGCACTCTGATCAGGTGATTTAGGCTGTGGGGATTCTGTCTCAACAAAGGAAGGCGGGGTGGGAGGAGGAGGCAGGACTTCCGTGGGAGGGCAGCGCTGGGTCCGCCCCGCGCCCCGGGCGAGCTGTGGGGTCCCCAGCGCACAGAGCCCTGCTCCAGCACCTCCTCTGAAGGGAGACCCCCATAAATCACCGCTGCAGGACCCGCTGTGCAGACAGGCCTCCAGCCGGGTGTGTGAAGCCTTACACAGAGATTAGCTGTGATTACTGTTTCATTGATCCTCGGATACCCGCTGGGTATTGAGTTGCTTGGAGCTGTTCCGCCAGCCGGAGACCCGCCCTGTGACCCGCCCTGTGCAGGTCTGCGGGGTGGCGGCCCCGCTCCCCAGCCCGGGAATCCCAGAGACCCCAATCTTCCTGCTATAAATGTCAGTGATGATGAATGGGGGCCGAATCTCCTAGAGGAAGTGGGGGAAATCCTAGCTCAGAAACGGACGGAGGCAAGACTGGACAGAGCCCGGGGGGACACAGAGCTGCTCTCCCCACAGGTGTGGGCTGAGGAGGAGGCGGGGAGGGTGGAGAGTGAAACTGGGGACGTGCCTTCTAAAGGCCTCTTGTCTGCACCTTGTGTCCAGCACCTGATGAAAACACAGAGGGGATGAGCGTGATTTTATGAGAGAAACATGTGCCTCCTTCACACAGAGGCTCCTGGGGCACAGAGCGAAGGTGTGAGCCGCCCTAGGGGTGGGCTCAGGGGGGGTCCCAGGACCCCCGGCGAGAAGCCACGAGGCCTGCAGGTTCAGGAGTTTCCATGACATGGGAGCCTCTTCCGGCAGAATGCGGTGGCAACGTGCTCCCTTTTCGTACGTCACCTCGGAGCCAGCGGAGGAGAACTCCGCTGCGGAAGAGAACACTGTGCAGAACTGGTTCTCAGCTCAGCCGGGAAGGTTGGGAAACCCCGGTTCTCTGACCATCGCATGAGGGTGGGAGGATTGGCGAAGAGAGAAGGTCCCGAGGAGCGTTTTGGAAACTGAGGAGCTCCGGGAACATCAGCACCGACGTCTGAGCACCCGCAGGAGCCGAAGGTCCAGCAGCCCCTCCGGGGGAGGCGGGCCAGCCCGCGAGCTGCCACCCAGAGCCCCGCGGGGCACAAACTCCGGAGGCAGAGCCTACGGGTTTTCAAAAGCCCCACGTCCCTAGTGGACTCCACAGAACGGTGAGATTGGAAGTGCAGAAATGACATCCTCCAGCCTCAAAGAGAAACTGCGTCTCAGAGGGATCTCAAGTCCCACCCCACGTGGTCTGGGGACATGGGCAGAGTCACAGTGAAGCACTCCGCGAGCCCTACGCTGAGCATCCTGGCCCGTACCAGCGTCCGGGGATGCTCCGAGACCGGTGGCCCCACGTGCCGGCAGAGGGTGCTGGGGCCTCTCAGCCCACGTGAGCCGGAAGGTGCACATTTCGGAAGATGGTCTGCATTTTGCGGTGCCCTGGAAATGTCACTTCCCCACGCCCCCTGCGGTGTGAATCTCGTGTGGCCTTGACCCTCTGAGAACACGCCTGCCTCCCTCTGCGCTGAGAGCCCGCTGGGTGAATGTATCGCTCCATCTCGCGTTTATGAAGTAAAATAGATGCAGCGGAGGGTCCATCCCTTTGTTTTCATCAACAGGAAATCTGAACTTCTCATCCGACAGACTGCACATGACTGAACGGATTTGGGCAGAAGTGTGGCCCCGGCGGGTGGAAGGTGCCATTTTCTAGGCGACCATCCGCGAGCTCCCGTTTCGACTGGGCCTGCGCGTCCCCAGTTCAGGGACTCGGGTCCCAACAGGACAGGCTCTGAGCTAGGGGCTACAGCAGGCAAAGGAAAGACACACAGGCTAGAGGAAATGACAATGAACCAGAGCAGAGCACTTTCTACATCTTCCCGAGAAGCCCTGCCCACCCGGGGCGATGGCCCCTTCCCTGCGGGCGGCTGAGTGTCCCCACCCCGTGTGCTCTGTGCACAGCTCCTGCTCCAGCCTGGGCACCATGGCCAAGGCCTGGCCGGCGGTGGTCTTCTGCCCACGTCCCCTCCCTGGAGTCGCTCTCCTCCCCTTTCCCTTCTCTGCTGGCCAAGGAGCCATCTCCGGGTCCTGGCAACGCCCCGGCGCGGCCATGCTTCACCTCTTGTCGGGTCCACAGGCTTCTCAACGGAATCAAGTGCATCAGGATAACTGGAGAAGCTGAAGCAGAAACTACATCGCAATGACTGAATAGTCAGTGTACGCCCCACACGGCAGCCAGAGATGCCTTCACATTCGGAGTCGGCCTTGTCTGCTCAGGAGCTGTGGTGGGTCCCAGTTCTCTGAGGAAAGTGAAGCTCCTTCAAGTGGCCTCCTGTGTCTCCAGGCCCTGCCCTCAGCACCAGCCACTCGGTCTGCTCTCCTCCCCTGCCCGCTTCCTCCCCGCACCCCGGAGACACCCGCCCTGCACGCCCCAGGGCCTCTGCACCTGCTGCTCCTCCCGCCCAGGTCGAAGCAGCTGCCCCGCGCCGCCCTCGTTTCAGGTCAGATGTCCCCGCAGTGCAGCGTCCGTGCACTCTGTCCCACTCGTGAGGGAAGTTGAGCACCAGTCTATGGGCTACTGACCTCTTGTATGTGTTTGTTGAAAACACATCCGCGAGGGTCCAGGGTCCATTTTTAATTGGATCAGTTATTTGTTGCTGTGTTTTCACGCAGAGAAGAGAAGAGCAGGGGGCAGAAAACGGGGCGACACAATCGATGAAAAGTTTCAGGCGGAGAAGAGCAGACGGAGGATCCAGCGCTCAGCACGGTGGTCAGTGACACAGTCCGTGCACCTGAGAGCTGCTGGGGGTGGCGCTGACGTCTGTCAGGAAACAGAAATCGTGCAAGATGAGCGACCTGTGCTCACCTTGGGCCTGGGGATCCTTCCACCTGCATCTGTCAACAGATCACAGGCGTGTGTGCACTGCTCCCCCAGGGGACATGCTCCCCAGGGACATGCTCCCCCAGGACATGCTCCCCTGGGACACACGCTCCTCCGGGACACAGCTCCTCCTCGAGGTGGGAGAAGCTGCAAGCCCACGTTCATGTCCCAGGAAGCGAGTCTGGCCTTTGCAGCTCTGCTCTTGCCTCACAGGAGAACGAAATCAGGCTGGAACATAGGGCCCAGGCAGAGAGAGCTCAGCCACTTCAACACGCCTCTCCAGCCAGCAGTTTTCTGTCCAAAGTGGAGGCCCCTGACCGGCAGGGCCTGCAAACCACTCTCTCTGTCACTCACGGCAGCCCCGCCCAAAGCGGCCCCCTGGTCCGGGCGGGGTCTGCAGCTCAGGCAGAGAGCAGCCCTGAGGTACTTGGGTTCAGAGCAGCATCACGGCAGCGGGGGAGATTCCCAGGGTCCAGGAAACCCCGTCAATGGCACCATAAGAATCAAAATTGCAGAAAAATCTGATGACATCGTGTGCAGATAAAATTGTTTTTTGCTTTTCTGCTTATCTAAAATATTATTCACCGATTCACTCAATTTAATTACACGTCCATAATCTACGAAAACAAAACTCTGGAGCAGTTACTGAGTTGGTCTTGACTCGGTGCTGCGGCCCCACAGGTGGGTAAGTGGCCCAGTGTCTTCCCCTGACAATGCAGTCCGGTGAGGAAGCAGCCACGGGGCACTCAGAATGCGCCGCAGTGTGGCCGGGGCCAGCGCCGGACAGACAGACAGGCGCAGCCTCTCTGTGCTGTCTCTGGGGACAAACCCCCGTCCTCACCCTGTTGACTCCTCTGGGTTTCTGATTACACTGCGTCTTACAGGTGCCTGCTTGGGCTGCAGAAAACCTGTAGGGAAAGTGCTCAAAAGTGTGAAAATCCAGGTTTCTTGACATACTTGGAATAGTCAACGTGGGGTAAGCTGTGCAGAGAGGACCGCTGTGCAGCCAGGAGCGATGAAGTTGAGGGAATTAGTTTCACAGCAGCATGTGGACTCTCACAGCACGTTACAAAGGAAATGGGAACTTCACGCCCATTAGGATGCTTGTTACCAAAAAAAACTGAAAAGGGAGGCCGCGCGGACAGGACTGGAAACCCCGGAGCCCTGTGTGCTGCTCCTGGGCAGGTAAAACAGGGCAGATCCTCAAAGACACACAAACAAACTAACAAACATGGAATTGTCGTAGGATTCAGCAATTCCACGCGGGGGTGATTATACCCGAAAGAAACGGACAGCGCTGGGGCATTTGCACATTGGTGCACTGATGTCCATGGCAGCCTGGCTCACGGCGGTCAAACGTGAGAACAGCTGCGGTGTCCACCGGCGATGCGGGGATCCGCGAAGCGCAGTGCGCGTGCGCGGACACCGCGTGCGCCGCGGGACGGTCTCCAGCTTCCAGCGGGACGGACGTGCAGACACGGCCACCGCGTGGGTGAAACGGGGGCGCCGTGTGTGGAGTGAAACATCGCAGTCACATGAAGACGCTCCTGTTGGCTCCCTTGCAGTAGCTACCAGAGCATCGCACCGCAGAGGCGAAGGTGAAAGGGCGGTCACCTGGGGCTGGAGGGACAGTGGAGGAGTCAGCGCCTCGCGGCACAGAGCCGGCCGGAAGGCGGAGGTGGCGGTGTGGCCGCCCCACAGGCCGCACTGGCTGCCTCGCGCCACACCGACGCACGGTCGACGGTGGCTACCATATCTGTTTTGCCAAAATAAAAAAGGGAAAGGTAGGAGGCAGAATATTCGGTGAGTCGTCAGTTGAAAATTGATGGCATTTTCCACTTCTTAGCCAGATGCTTTGGCGTCGGGGAGACAGAGCCCCAGTGAAATGGCGAAGGAGCGGGAATCGAAGCCAGGACTCCGGCGTGTCCAGTGACGCGGTAACTGCTGCATCTCATTTCCTGTGCTTGCGCGGACGGAGTTCAGGACGGAAAGCAATATCCAGCGCGCGGTGATTAATGGCCCCTGCTGTGCTGGCAGGGCCTCCGCGCTTTGCCGTTGTTCTGCGCAACTAATTAGGGCCGTTCGGCTGCAGAGGCCAGTCTTGCTCCTGTCCTCTTGCGGGGAGCAAAGGGCACTTCTCTCCAGCAGTAGGTGAGGTTTCCGACTCGGTGTGTCTGCATCCACACTCGAGTCACACACCTGCGGTTCAGCTCACACAGGAGAGAAGCATCACAGAGCTGTCACCCACCTGCATCCGTCACTGCCGCAGTGATTCTGCCACGTGCACGTCACCGCGGCGTCTTTCCGATGAGTCTCAGAGACGGACGTCATTTCCCTGAGTCCCAGAGAGCAAAGGGGAGAGTGGAAAGTTGGTTGCTGCTCTGACGACCTAGCTCTGCGCTTTTCTCGCTCTGCAGGCTGATGGGCAACAGAAACTGGCCTTTCCCTGAATCCGTACGTTGTTCTTCATTTAGCTGTTTATTCAGTCAGAAAAAGAAACTTCTGACAGGCTCCAGGTAGCTGCACGAGACAGTCACCGGGGCGCGGTCCTCTGCAGCACCCAGGTCGCACGCAGGGGAGAGGACGGCGGGAGGCAGATGACCGAGCCGCCCCGCAGGCGCAGTCAGGATGCCCACTCAGAAGACAGAAGAAGGAGCCGCGGGCGTTTTGTTCCCAGGAGAAAGGAGGGAAAGGTGCCTCTGGCGCGTGGAGGAGGAGGGTGGGGACTTCAGTGGGTGAGCGGTTGGGACTGGCGCCACGGCTGTGCTGGAGAGATGGAGAGACGGACAGCACAGAGGCGGGAAGCGCTCTGGCTTCTTGCGGCTCTCATCTCCAGTTACCGCAAAGGGTCCTAAGACAGCAGAAACGTATTCTCTTAGAGTCAGAGACTGAAGCTCAAAACCAAGGTGACCAAGTGACCGAATGCCCTTGAAGCTCCAGGTGTGTGGTCTCGTCTCACCTTTCTTTCAGCTTCCAGAGCTGGAGTTGCCCTTGGCACCTCCTCTGACCTGTGGGCGCTGGTCCCTGACCTTCCGCTGTGTCTGTGTCCCTCCACCTTCTGGAAGGACCCCCGTCCTGGGAGGACTTACAGGACCTTCAAAGACCTTCCTGTTAGGCCCCATGTTAACGTGACACATCTGCAGAGACTGTCTCCAGACAAGGTCACATTCATGGGTCCCAGGGGTTAGGACCAAGCATGCTTTTTTGAGAAGAAACACAATTCAACACCCCAGTGAGACCAGTTGGAGGACACACGTGATGCCGTGCAGCGAAGTGACACGAAGCTGAGCACAGGCTGAGAAGAGGAGTGGGTCGCAGAGCTGCACTGAGCGCTGGGTGATGGTGCGTGGAGGCTGCCAGGCTGGCCTCCGTGTCCCCCGGCGCCCGTCTTAGGGACAGAGGCTTAGGAGGGGACGAGGGGAGAAAGATCCCTGATGATCTGATTCTTCGCATTTTAAAGGCATAGAACTCTCCGCTGTCTGCAAGATAAATGTCAGCCTCTAATCTGGGACTCAAAACAGTCTAGGGATGCTCACACCTCCCCGTCCTCACGCCAGGACACGCTCTGTCCTGTGCTGGTCTGCGTCCACGTGGAGCAGAGAAGACAGGGAGGTGGGGAGAGAGTGACAGCCCGGGACACTCAAACCCGTTGTCCTATTCCTTTGCCCACATGTCGCCTTGGGGAAAGAACTGACCTCTTCTCCCTTTCCAGTTCCACAGCATGTGAGTCTGACCCCACGAGCGGGTGTCAAGCCGGGTCACCGTCATCGTGCGTCTGCCCCACCGCCAGGACAGGCACAGACCATGAGACCCGTGTTCCCTCGCCCTCTGTCACTGGCCTCCCATGCCCGTCCCAGAATGGGCATCAAGAAGGTTTCCACAGAGAAGCAAACTGCGGGCTCTTCAGCAGAGCTCCTGACCTGCTGCAGGAACCCAGCGCAGAGGCTTGGCGCTCCGACAAGCCGTGTTGGAGACCTGGCTCTGAACTCAGCAGCTCTGCTCCGTTGGGGGACTTTTCAAGCTCCCCGAGTCCCATTTCCTTGCCTGAAAGTGGAGTCACAGCGCGGGGCTGCTTGACCACTCACTGAGGTCACATGGGAAGCACCGCGCGCGGCTGGTGTCCCTGGGCAGTGCTCTGAGAGCCCCAGCGGGTGTGTGAGTTTGTGTGGCCCCTGCCCGCGTCCACCGATCTGCCGCAGGGACCCGCAGCATGTGTGGTCGACAGGAGCGCGCACGGCTCGTCCCCGCTCTGCGCGATGTGGCTGTGGCGCAGTCCTGAGCCCCTGGACAGCCGTGGAGCGCACAGCAGGACTATAGGCCTGAAACAGGCTCAGAGAACACCCAGGAGTACAAGAATGCTCGCGGGCGTTTGCAGATGGGATGGTAGCCTGATGCCCTGGGCAGAACCCAAGCGATGGTCTCTGGCTAAGTCCTGCTTCTCCTGCGGAGGTGACACGTGGGACACGGGCTGACCCTCTCTGACCCTCACGGTCTCAGCTTTCTCTTGGGGCTCTTGACACATCCTGGAGCTGGGTGACCTGCGGGGGACCCTTCACCTCAGTGAACCCAGCTCCCTTCTCCGTGGAAAAAGTGGGTTGGAGAACGTGATCTCTCAAGCTCCTTGTAATTGAGGTTTTGCAACATTCCAACCTCCCTTTTCTTCTCATTCTATTTTTCAAAGAAGCATGGTAACTACAGTTTTTAAAAGTTCCATTAACTTTCTATGACATTTCCAATTCATTAATATCTGCCTCACAAAATTGCCCAAGAAATCTGCAAAAAGAAGAAGAAAGACAATGAACTCCTTTGGGACAGAGCCCAGGAACATCTGTCCATTTTACAAGCTCAGCGGGTGATTTTTATTAGCACACAGTTTGCCTGCCCTGTCTGAAAAGAAACGCTTTGAAGGAGCTGCTGAAAACTGAACATGATTCGATTCTTCCTGGGCACATCTTTAAGGTGCAATCGAAGCAAGACCTCTGCTGGAAAGTGAAGCCAGCTGAGAGAGTTTGACGACGGCCCAGCCTTCACCGGGCGGGCCAGGGAATCGGTGCCCCACTGCCCAACGAAGCAGGGCCTGAGCCGTGTGGCTCCAGGAGGCTGCACGTTGCCGCAATGACCTCAAAACTTGGGTTAACCCCTCTCGTTGTTGGCCTGACATGCTACAGGCCACACGGCCTTTATTTGGGGGCTGCAGGAATTTACAGGACAGGAGATAATGTGTGTAGAGTGACCTCCATCTGCCATGGGAAGGCACCTGGCTGGGATCTGGGGACCTTCTCTGGCCATGGCTGTCCAAGCAGCCCATCATCGGTCACACCCTCAGTCTTGGATGTCAGGAGTAGAGTTCTGCAGAGTTGGCACCCAGGGGCCACAAACTGGACAGAGAGTAGGAGCTCAATCCTCAGTGGCTCCCTTTGATGTGACTGCTGACTTTGGGACCCACCAGAGACAGAACGTGCAGCCCTTATGTCTGTGGTGGCTGCGCCGGGTCCTGATACTGCCTGTGACCGTGAGTCCATTGTAATCACAATGCCCTTTTAAATGCAAGGAGGCAGGAAGCTGAGATCAGAGCGATGTGATATGAAAAAGATTTGAGTCATTGTCCTGGCTTTGTAGATAGAGAAGGGCCAGGAGAGAACAAATTAGGGAAACCCAAGAAGCTAGAAAAGGGAAAATGAAATCAAAGGATTCTCCCCAGAGCTTCCAGAGAGGAATGCAGTTCTGCCAGAACCTTGTTTTATTCCAGCGAGACTCGCCGGGGCTGCTGAATGTCCAGAATAACGGGTGTGTGTTTGACCGCCAGGTTCGTGGCTATCAGCTCTTATCACAACAGGAAGGCAGTGCACTCTGTGGACTATTTGAGTTCATTGTGAAGGTCTAAGGTATGTCTAGGTTTACTCTTTACATACAGTCGTTGATTCTAGCACCATTTCTTTAAAAAATGTCCATTTCCCATTGGCTTGTCCTTGTACATTTGTCAAAGATCAGTTAACCATATTTGTGTGTGTGTCTATTTCTGGGTTCTCTCTTCTGGTCTGTTGATATGTGTGTCGATGTATTTTGCCAGTGCTCAACTGTCTTGATTTCTGCAGCTTTACAGTAAGACTTGATGGTGTGTGGCCTCCAAATTCACTCTTGCTGGGGCTTTGAAAAGTTCTTTGCCTTTCGATATACTTTTTAAAAAGAGTTTGTTAATGTCTATAAAATATGTTTCTGGAATTTTTATTGGTGCTACAATGATTCTAAAAATTAAGTTAGGAAGAATTAACGTCCTAACAATATTGAATCTTTTAATGCATGGTCAGGCCTATGCCCCATTGATTTGGATCTACTTTTACTTATTTCATTACGATCAAGTAGGATTCATTCCAAACATGCAAGTGTTGAGAAATGCAAATCCATCAATATAGTATTTGAAGGAGTATTGCTTGTTTTAGATTCTTTGGTGCTCATTTTTTTTACCTAGACAATTAGACCATATGTGACTAAAGACACTTTGAATTCTCTTTTTCAAGTCTTCGACTACTTAATTCTTTTTCTTGTCATATTGCACTGTCTACAATTTCTAAGGTAATATTGAAAAGGAATCTCGAGAAAATGTCTTTGCTTTGTTTCTAATCTTGGCAGGAGTGGGGAAGCATCAGTCTCTCACCATGTAAAAAAGGCTATTAGGTATAGACTTTCAACATATATCCATTAGTAAGTTAACAGAGTTCCCTCTAATTCCTATCTTGCTGGCAATTTTTGTCATGAATGGGTGTTAAATTTTGGCACATGCTTTTCTGTATGAGTTGATATGATTGCATGTTTTTCTTTTTTACTCTGTTAATGTAATTATTTCCATTGATCAATTTATGAATTTTGAACCAACCCTGCACTGTTGGATTGAATGACACTTAATTGTAATATATATATATATATATACATATCTCCTTATTTATTGTCTATTCAGTGTCCTAATAATTCAATATGGATTTTTACAGCTGCGTCCTTTAGAAATATTGGCATGCAGTGTTCTTGTAATATCTTCTCCATTTTCAGCCTTCGGATAATGCTAGCCTCAGGGGAAAAATAAGTTAGGAAGCACTTTCTTTGCTTCTAATTTTTAGAAGAGATTGTGGGGAACCAGTATTATTTCTTCCTTCAGTATTTGGTAGAACTCATCAGTGACACCATCTGAGACCAATTCTTTTTTTTTTTTTCTGTAAGATTTTAAGGCTTCAAAGTAACTGATTTTCTTTAATAAACTGATGCCCACTCATGCTGTCTATTTCACCTCAAGTGAATTTTCATAGCTCGCATCTTCTAGGAAATCATCCTTTCATCAAAGCTGTTAAAGTTTCAGACAAAGTGTTGTCAGCGACCTTCTCTTATTGTTCCTTCATGCCCATGGGATCAACTGCGCTGACCTCTCATTAGTTATGACATGGGTGACTGGCATCTTTTCTCTTTATTTCATGGTTAACCTGGCTAGAGGTTTATCAACTTTCTTGATCTTTTTAAAGAACCAAGTTCTGATTTTGAGGACTCTGTGTGTAGCTGTCCTGTCACACTTTCATTGAGTGCACCCTGATTTTTAATTCTCTCTTACTCGAGTGCAACTCGAGTCCATGCTCCCTCTGTCCCTAGCGCCAGGCCCTATGTGACGTGCACTGTGGTGAGAATTCTCTCACAGAAGCTCTGTGGGGATGGTCAACACCCCTTCTACAGGAGAGAAAGCTGGCGAGGGGAGGGCCAGACCCTCTCTGGGTCACACAACTGAGGCTCCGGAGTTCCGGCCTGGGCACTGAGGGACGGAACCCAGCCTGAGCTCAGTGCTATTCTGGGCACGAAGAAAAGATGCAGTCATGTGACATGGCCCACCTGAGCGTGGGAAAGGCCTTAGCAAGGCCGAACACGGCTTGTAGATGATGCCTGGGCCACCTGGGTCGGGTGAGCCAAAGGGGCCTGATCTTTTTCTCTGGCTGATTAAGCTCTAGTTAATAAATGTGTCCCGTTTCCCGTGACTCAGCTCAGCCCAGTCACTGTCCTGCTGCCTCCGGTTTACAAGGCCCAGCTTGGTCTGGCAGGGTGCTAGGCGAGTCCTTAGACCCATGGCGTCCATTTCCATGTGGCAGGAGACACAGAGGCCCTGAGAACTGGAGGTTTAGCCAAGGTCACACACCTTTGGACAAGCTGAGACCTAACGGACCCGTCTGCCACACAGCTGTTCTCCTCCCTCTCTCATGCAGCAGACTGGAATCCTTTCCACCGAACCCTCGCCTGACCGTGGTGAGCAGAGAGCGCAGAGCGGCTTCCCGCCCGACCTGAGCTGTCCGAGGTCTCTGCATCTGGGCCTCCTGGACCAGATCCCTGTCTTCAGGAACAAGCGTGGGGATCCAAGGAATAACCCACATCAGGCTCAGGGGCTCATGTTGTGAGGGTTAATGATGTGCAGAGATTTCCACTGATTCCTCTGCCAGAAACATCAGCTGGAAGCGGGTGCACTCAGCCCCACCCAGCTGGGGACAATTTATTAGACCACCCTGGGTGAGAGGATCCAGGCCGGTGTGGAAGTTCCTTCCAAAGGCTGCCCTGGCACATGGGCCAGCCCAGGGGCCTCCAGTGATGCCTGAGGGACATCAGGTCACCTGTCTTTCCTGGGCGCGAGATGCGCGTGCCTGTGCGTGTTTGGGGCGGGATTCTCCAGAACCCACAAAGCAGGCTGCAGCTCAGTTAAGTGGCAGGTGGACCCCCGCTGCCCCTCCTCGTTCCCTGCTCCCCCGCCTGCCATCAGCCTGGGGCTGGTCCCGGGGCCGAGGGACTGAGAGAGACTGTAACCCTCCCCGCTTCTCCCCCACACCACTGCTTTGTGCAGGCTGTCCCGGCTGGCCACTAACCCTCCCCATTAGCTCTAACGACCACGCGTTTATGCTTTGACAACTCCTAGGAGGGCCGGCCTGCTCAGATGCTTGCAGCCACGTCCAGACGTGCTGAGGCCGACGGCGGGCGGCACGCGGGTGGTCGGGTGTGAAGCACGAGACCTCGGGACCTCGCAGACCCGTGTGCGGGCCCCAGGCCCAGCGCCCCTGCATCTGTTCCAGGTGCACCGGCCACGCAGTGTGGCCCTGGGGACCCAGCAGGGCTGCATCTATAAACCCAGCCCTGCGTTCAAGTCCCAGGGCCTGTGTAAGAAACCCAGAGCGTTCACGGCCACGGTGACGTTTCACTGTGGAAAACACATGCCGTGCTTTGAGGCCGGACTTCTCCAGACGCCCTCCCGACACGCAGGGAGGGCCCTGTAGTGAACCAGCCCAGCGCAGGCTGCCCACCACCTGCCCGTCTGCTGGGGGTCTCTCCGGCCCCCCTGGGCACCGGCTTTCCAGCAGCCCAGACACTCCTCATTCATGGAAACCCAGCTCCAGACCCTCAGAGGCAGGCAGAACGGGTCCTCTGTCTGGTCACACAGCCACGTAAGCGCAGGATGGAGGCCAAGGTCCCACTAACTCCCAGCCCCCTCCGACATCCCCCTGGACAGCAGTGCTGGGCACTGGCACCCGTGTCTGCACGTGTGAGCCACGTGCTCCGGGGCTCGGGGAGGTTAGGAAGGAGCACACACATCCGACTGGAGTGACCCCCATGTCCTGTGATTTGCTGTGGCTCCCTTGTTCCGTTTACAGAAACAAGGCTCACCTGGAGACACAGCGCTCGCCTCCCATGAGGACCGCCGGCTCCTCCAGGGGACACAGAGACAAGGTCCGCAGCGTGGATGCCAGGCCGCCGTGGGACCGGTCACGGGGAAGCTCAGGCCACCACCGCCATGGCCTGCGGGCTGAGCCCCAGCCAGCAGGGGCGTGTGAAAGGCATTTCCAAGTGGTGTAAAAAACGTCTTTTCTACTTTATTTTTAAGCAGTGTGTGAAGCAGCAGGCACAGCAGTGTGACAGATTTAGGAGGAACCGTAAAACTTGTCAAAAGGCTAACACGGTAGCAAGTACCCGAATCTCATCACCTCCTTGTTTGAGGGGGTGTGAAACGTGGAAAAAGTGGGTTAAAAGCCAACAGTCTCAGGCCTCGCAGCGCATCCAGCCCCACAGCCGGTGGGCGCCTGTTAGACTCAGGCCTTTCCGCCCAGCACGGTCAGACGGAGGGGACTCGGAGGGAGGCTGCTGCCACCTGGGATTGGTGTCACGCGGGCTGGGTCCCGCCGCTGTCCCCGGGGAACCCGAAGTCCTCTCTGGGCGGCTCCCCCCTTGGACCCGCCAAAAAGCCAGGCTGCTCCCTTCCCCGCCGGCAGAGTGGCCAGTGCTCAGTGCTCCCGTGTGGCTGGAAGTCCAGCCCGCTGCCTGTGGCCCCGCGTCAGGGGCGGCCAGCCCTCACACCCGTCTCAGGAGCGTCTCTCGGTGTCCCTCGCACACCCTGAGCAGGGACAGCTGGTTCGAAATGGGTGCTTTACCCACAAGGTCCTTTCACAGTCTCAGCCTGCAGGTGAAGAGGAGTAAGACCCGGCCTGTGGGCTGTGTTAGATGAAAGCCACGTCGTCGCTGGGCTTTTGGCCAAAGTAACAGACTTGCTTTTTAAACTGACCCTGTTGGAGGGAGCGCCGGGGCCACCAAGGCAGCGGTGGGCGTGCGGGGTGGGGCCGCCGGCCATCTGCAGCGCCCGGCCTGGCGGAGGCTCCGGCCGACAGCCGCACCGGGGCTGTGTCGGCTCGACGCCCGGTGTGTTTTCTTAAGCACGGAGGTCGCCAAGTGGGTCCTGGGTAAACATTCAGGTCAGATGTCTCAGGGGCCTTGACTGTGAAAATAAGAAGAGAAAACTGTGGGGAGCACAGGCCGCCAGCAGACGTCTGGAGCAGACCTGGGAGAACGCACCCCATTCAACCGAGCCTCCGATTGCTTTGGGGAGAAGAGAATTTTGACAAGGAAATGAGCTCCCGGGCGGCAGCGCCTTCCTCTCCGAGCCCCATGGGAGCCTGGGAGGCTCCTCGCCAGCATCCTCACACTCGTTGCAGAATAGCACCGTCTGTCCGTCCCTTGGGACTCCCGCAGACAGCATCACACACTTTCACGTGCCTCCCAGGCTCACCTGCGGGACAGTGGACGGATGAGCAGGGAGCAGTGATGGGAGCGCTGCTCCCAGCAGCTCAGTGCAAGACAGCAGCTGTGACTCGGGCCCCCGCTTCTCTGAGCCCCCTGCCCCTTCCCCGAGTCTGATCGTGAACCTGAGAACAGAGTAAACCCCTCCTTCACTGGTGTCGTAAACAACTCAGGGTGAATGCCGGCTCGGCGACTCCCACCTAACACGCAGAGACAGTGGAAATGCCACAGTCCTCACGAGCCTCCCTGGCTTTGATTTACACACTGGCCACGTCCCCAGAAAGGGCCTCCCTGGTGCGTGCCCCGAAGGCTGTGCGGCCGGGCATCATAAACGCTTCCAGGTCGCTCCGCGTGGCCCCTTCTTGAGCGTCAGGAGTGCCGGAACTTTCCTACTGGGAAGGGAAACACCCTCGCTTTAAACCTGGTAGTGGCTGAGATTCCAAAATTCAGCCAAGAACGCGTTCACTGGAGAATGTGACGTTTCCGCGACCGAGCCCCGTCTCCCCGCCTGCCCGCCTGCGCCGCCTTCAGACTCCTTCAGAGTCCGAGGGGACGGACAGGCCCGCAAAAGCGGGACTGTCGAATAGAAGTGTTCTCCTCCTCACGTACCGGGGGGCGTTCAATGATCCCAACGACTAAATAAACCTCTCACTGCCTTGCTGTGCTCTCCTGAGTGTTTGCTGGACGGATCTCATTCGCTGGCCCCACCGGCCTCCCGTGGGTTTTCTCTTCCTTGAAAAGACACCAAGATTGAGAAGTGGTGACTCCACAGCGTGTGAGCTTCCTCGAGGAGCGAGGACAGGCCAGCCCAGTGTCACGGTGCAGCAGAGGTCCTGAGAGCGAAAACCCGGCTGCATGGCCGCTAAGCCGGGCAGGGAACTTTGAACAAACAAGACGAAAGGACAGGAGCACCTGAGCTCGGCTGGTTTGTACCTGGAAGGGGGGGAGCATTTAACATGTGTGCTTCCCTTAGATGGCAAATCTCAAAGCAGCAGGTCTCCGGGGGCTGTCACGGTCACTGTAGACACTGCAAATGTCCCCAGAGGAGAAAGTTGGGGGAGAGGCTCAGAGGAATGAAATGCTACAAAGAGAAGGCCCGGCTGCTGCAGAGCAGAGGCCACCGTCTGGACATAAGACTGGACCAGAGCGAGTGTTGAGATGCAGGCCCGGAGGCCCGGCTTGCCTGTGGCTGTGGTGACGGCATCACCAGCTCCCTGCTCCCTTTCTTTCCTAACTAAAGCTGCGTGGTCAGGAGCTCCTTTTCCTGACTGTCCTGCAGGACCGACTACTCCGAAGCCTGGCCCCTGCCTCTCCCCCGGATCAGTGGGCAGTTTCTTGCTGACTATCATACATCTGCATTGCTTTGTCTCTCATATCAAACCAATGACATAATGACATAGACAAAATGCAACACCTAAAATCCATTAAAACATTTTTAAAAGCGAGCTTTGCTATCGACAGCTGCGGTCCTCACAGGGCCACTGATCACAGAGACTAGTCCACGGAGTGTCCATGGGGCACCCACATCCCCACTTTGGGACGACGAAGACTGAAGCCCAGAAAACGTCAGGGTCCCTGAAAGGTAGGGATGCCCTGAGGGCAGGCCTTTCTCCAGGAGCAGCACAGGGAGCCGGTCTCCCCCCAGCTCCTCCTGATCTGGGGGTGGCAGGTGATGACAGTCCCATTAGCTCTGAGTCCTGTGAGTCTGTCCCACTTTCTGACTGTGCGGTGACTGGCTCAAGCTGAGATTTATCGATCGTAGAAAAGCAGGTTTTGCTTAGTGTTTTTTATTTAGTAACTTGGCTCAGGACACAGGCAGAGAGGACTGGTGCCTGGTGTGAGGCGGGTGAGCAGCGCAGGTTTCCGAGGAGGGGCTGACAGGTGCGCTGCAGAGCGCCCTGGAGACAGGTGAATCCACAGAAGACGGTGGTCTGCAGGCAGGACGAGCGACCCCTCTGCTGTCTCCGCCTGGCGTCGGCCTCCAGGAGCGGAGGTGACTCTTCTGTGGTTGGCGGCACCCATCCGTGGCTGCCGCTGCAGTCACCAGTGCAGCGAGTGGTCGCAGCGGAGCGGGCGGCCTCCAGCGTGTGTCCCGGGAGCCTCCACGTTCACTCCCCACGTCCCACGGGGAGGAGGCTGGCCATCACGTCAGGGGAGGTGAGATGGTGAAAAGTCTCAGGTTCCCTCCTGAGCTGGTTACTTAGCATCCTCAGCAACTGGGTGTCTTCCCCTCCCTTGGGGGAGATCTTCAGGCTGGACAGAGCTCCAAACTCTCCGCACAGCATCTTAAGATAATATTTGTTCTGCCACTTCCTACAAACAACTCTTCTCAGGGGCTTAAGACACGGCTTAGGAGTGGAAGCGGTCACTTCCTGTGAAGCCACGACTGCAAGGCCGTCCCCAGGGAGCCCAGAGTCAGCTCCAGCACCGGGCGGTGCAGCCCGCAGGGCTCCCTTTGACGGTCCTGGCGATGACCCAGCCGGCGAGGGGCCTGTCCTGCCCGTGCTTCCTCCAGCCGGCCCTCCGTGCTGGGGCACAGAAGCCCTGATTAAAGCACAACTCAATCTTCGTTCCTCTTTTCCACAGCTCTTTCCAAAATGGGGAAACGCTAGTGCTCAGGACACAGCTGAAGAACTTGAGGTTTCTGGCAAGCACGAGTATGCACAGATGTGCTTTTCAAAACAAGAACAGGGCCCTGCAAGCCAGTTCCCATCATCATCGCTCCAGGAGGAAGGGGAGCAGAGCTCTGGCTCAGACATCTGAGAGGGATTGCTTTCTGGGCATCGGGTCTGAGAAAAGGGCTTCAGCTCAAGAGAGATGGTGAGTTGAGAAAAGCAGCCCCTTCACACCATGACAAAAAGCTAGCAAATGGCAAATGAGTGGCATTTCTTGAGCCCATCAGAGAACGGAGCTCACGGGTCAGCCGACTTACCCCAAACCTGTGGGAAACAGAGGCCTGCAAGGAGAGACAGGCCACGGGGTCTGCTTACCTGCACAGACACCTCCAGATGCCTTAACGTCTGACAAGAAGACTCACTTAAACTGTTCATCAACGCCGCCGTCGAGCTGGCAGGGAGAGTGACTGCCTCGGGGCGGTGTGAGTGGACAGATGGAGGTCCTGCACCCAGCGCAGCAGGACACCCTCAAGACAGCCTCACTCACGGGGCCGGACCCGCTGGGACGTGGACAAAATCACCTTTCTGCTGATGCAGCATGAAGTCATGGAAATCCCTCACTTCACTGACCACGCGTGTGACCGCAGAAGGAGGAGAGGAGAGAACGAAGAGGAGAGGAGGACAGAGGGGACGAAGGGCGGGGAAGGGAGGGGAGGGGAGGGGAAGATGATTCCTAGAGCAGCATTCATCAGCGTTATTGAAACCGCATCCAGAAGTAGACTTTCACATTTATCTTAGAAAAAAAGGATTTGCATTTCAAGAATTTATTTTTTTTTTTATGGAGGACCCACGTGCATGCAGCCAAGGCACTGGGTCCCCTATATGAGGACTCAGGCGTGAGCCGTGTCGAAATTCAAATAACTTCCCCCAAAGACGGACATTTCTCAAGATAAAGCACTGAAAGCACTGACCGCAGCCACACAGCTATCAGTTCTCATGCGGAAACACGTGAGACCCTTGAGGACAGAGCCATCGTCCAGATGACCTGGAAAACGGCTCTTCAGCAAAAGTCAAACTTTCTATTCTGAACATTGAACACTATTTTTCCCAAGAGGTTTTGGAACATCTTTCCAATAAAATCAAGAACCCAGGAAAATGCAGCCTAAATATTTTCAAATGTGGGTTTTAGAACTAAAGGTTTCTTTTAAAAACAAAACTCTTTAGATGCAGTATTTTAGTTGTCATTAAATGCTGCTATAAATTATAAATATTTCAGGTAAACCACAGGAGGCTTTGAAGTATGTTCACGTAGTGATGACCTAACCGACGAGCTCATACGCCAGCTTTCTCACGCGCCACCGTGGGCTGTGTGTGGGGGACATCCGGTTCCACCCAGCGGACTTCCGGTGAACAGTGTCACCTTACTGATGATGGTCACCGTCCCAGACACAGGTCTCTAGGACATGTTCACCCTACACAGCTGAGACTTGTACACCTGACCAGCATCTCCCCCCCTCCCTCCAGTCTCCTCCCGCGCAGACTCCCCTCTATTCTGTGTCTGTGACTCCCGTGATTTCGGTTGCACACAGGTGACATCACAGAGTGTCTGCCTCTCTGTGTTGGGTTGACTTCAAGAGATGCATGGTCCTCCAGGCGCTCCAGAGCGTCGGTACTGCAGCGAGGTGCCCGGCGAGGACACCTGCCCGTGGGGAGCACTGGAGAGAAGCCTGGTACCCGGCAGGGTCCTTGGTTCTGTGACCAAGTTTCAGAGGTAAGAAGGCGAGTGCAGTGAGGTCGCAGGTGACTCCACAGAGGACAAATGACATCTGTTTGTCCGTCAACCTGTCTTCTGTCATCTGCTCACGTTAAATCAGAAAGTTCTTGAGCCGAGGGCATTTTTCTAACTTGGCTTCTCCAGTCCGTCCAATGTTATAACCTGGTAATATGGATCTAATTTTATTATTTCATGTTACAAACAAGTTTTTCTTAATTATAAAATTAACCACCAACTATATCCTTTCCAAACTATTGGTGATGGTTTTAGAGATCAAAAACATGGACCATAGTTTAAAAAATAGAAAACAGTAATTTTAAAGACACGAAGAAGCATTAAAACAGAAATACTAAAGCTATTTCTAATGACATATAAATAAATGAATATAATTCATAAACCAAACTCTAAGGCCGTCTGTCACTCAGGACCAAACAAAATAATGCAAAACTAAATCTTTCAGAGTCTACAAAAAATTAAATTAAAAGAACTTAGAAATACTGAAAGTCCAAATAAAAAAACCAATATTCCAGTTCAATGTAAATAATAGAAGTTGGGGGTTAATATCAGAGACAGTTCCATTCTAGTCAAAAAGAAAAAAGAAAAGATATTGTTATAGTTATATTGAATTGTATTCAACATAAAAATTGATTTCAACATAAAATATGTGATTTTTCTTCAATTGGTTTAGACTATAGATAAGACTTTCTTGTATTAAATAACATTAATAAATAAAACAAAAGTCAAAGTAAATTAGAAATATCTTAGCAAAACACAAAATTATTGAAGATTTATACGTAGCTCTTTTACTCAATCCTGTATCAATATATTGAATAAAATGGAGAATATAAAAAGTGTGAGAGTGATCATATATAGTACATATATATACATTCATATGATCGTGTGTTTATGCATATATATATATGTTAATATACCTCGTGCCTTACAAACAGATAGTTTATGACCATTTCTATTCTCTATTTTCTTATGTTATTTCACAAAGAAAACTTCAAATTCAAAAATAAAAATTAGCAAAAGCTTCCTTTTATAACATCACAGAGTCAAACTAGAAATACGTATGAAATGTTAGTCACTGGCAGCAGCAGCCGGGAGCAACTTTGGGATATTAACACTTCTCCCCTAAACAATATTTTGGCCAAAGAACAATGTAAGATAACTAGTGGATCTTCCATAAAACATTTCTTATCAAAATCATTGAGCTACTGCTATAGCTGTGTTCACAGAAAATTTTATAGCCTTTAATATTCTTAATAATAAAGAGCAAAAATACGTGAATTAATAATTATATTCTTTAAATTTTTAAGGAAAAGTTGTTAGAAAGTAAAAACCTATAAGCAGCAAATTCAAAGTGAAAACAGAAAAGCGGCATACAGCCAATTGATTATGGTGCAAAAAAGGTGGTTTTGAGGGAGAATAGACCAGAGCAGGACAGAACAGAAATTAGCATACTTAAGGGGCAAAAGGAAGCTAATATAATAAAAATGAAGGGAGAGGGGAGGGCAGGGAAGGAAAGGGAGAAAGAAAAAATACAAATATTTAAACTTGGGTACAAAAAAAGGAGAAAGAACAGAATCAACAAATATATTAATAACTCTAAAAACCTGAGAACATGTCCTCTTTTCTAAGAAAACGAAAATGCACCAAGTCGAGGGAAGAAGAGCTGAGAAACCTAATGCACTGAAGGCATTTCAGGGAGCGATGCCCTGGAAGGCCCCTGTCCGCACGGCGGGGCGGGAGCTCAAACTTGTCTGTAAACTCATCCAAACAGAAGCTGGGAAGGAAAGTCTGGGTTTTGGAAGGTGGATGCAGTTCTGATACCAAACCTCAAAGAGAGAGAGAGAGAGGGAGAGAGAGAGGAGAGGGAGAGAGAGAGAGAGACGCATGAGTGAGGACAGGGCGGTCACCATATCAGCCTGTCCGTGAGCGTCTGGCATAGTCCCAGGTGTTTCTGAGGCTGAGAGGGTCCTGTGTGAGGGGAATGGAAGACTCCACTCCGCATCGTGAAGCATAAGTGCAGACACATGACAGGGACATCGCCAAGGTGTCGTCGGGCTCAGGATGTCTCAGAAGACGGGCTGGGGCAGAGAAGGGCTGGGGACGTGCGGAGGATGGACTGGGGACGCCCGGAGGACGGGCTGGAGCAGACGAGGGCCCATGAAGACGCGGCAGCTCCGGGTGTGGAAAGCGTCCGTGGACTGTGCCAGAGCGGAGGCCTGGCCGCACGGGTTCTGAGGGGAACGAGAGCTGGACTCGCATCGGTGGGCTTTGTGCAGAGACACCTCTCTCCTCCAAGGGGGGAGGCCGCCGGGTGGCAGGTGAGATGGGCGCCAGGGCCCAGCCCCCGAGCACAGGGAGCGTTCTCCTGGGTGCCGGGAGGGAAGGACACCAAGGCAGCGTCAAAGGACACGGAGCCGTGTCCCGCCCGTGAGGACTTTAGCCGGCTTCCTGCCCAGGTTTGCAGACGGCACAGAGCCTGACCTCGCGCAGGCTGGACCTTCTCTGTGTCTCACCCCACTGTGACAGTCACCACAAACCCCCAGCCACACCCCGGCCACCGACCAGGCCGAGCTGTCCCCAGTGCAGGGACCTGCGGTCTGAAGCGCCGCCCCATTTGGCAGGACCCGCTCAGGGCGACCTGGGTCCTCAGGCCCCAGGAAGCTGTGTGCTGTCCTGCTCCACTTTGTCCCTCGGCACCGCCACACGGCCTCTGAGACCACGGGAAAGTGATTTGAGTGACTGTGGCAGCCACAGGGCGGGTCTGGCCAGAGCGTGACTGGCTCCCTGGGGCTTGGCGGTGACTTTAATCCGGGTCTAGGAGCCTGCGCTTTCTCTGCCACCTCCCCTGAACGCAGCCCTCGCCCGTGCCCTGCTGTGGGCTTTGCCAGCCCTGTGATTTGGAACAGGTTCCTAACAAAGGGCCTTGAAAGAGGGTTGGAATGCAGGTGCCTTTCACGGTGCCTTTGTTGGGGAGGAAGGAACAGAAATGTCTGTCATGACGTGCATCCAGGCTCTGCCTTTCTAGAAAGAGGAAAATGATTCCCCGGCTCCAAGGCAGTGGGGTGGTTCCTCCCACTGCTGGACCCTGCAGGTGGGTCAGAAAGGCTGGGGGGCTTGGCTCTCCTGGTCCAATCGAACTGCCCTGGATGTCAGATGCTGGGCCAGGTTTACTGACCTCGACAGATTATCTGACCTCTCCCTACAAGCCACCCTCATCTCCCTTGACAAGTGCTTCCCAGGGCCTTGCAGGGGGCTGTCGGTGTCTAGCACCCACCGGCTCTGGGGCCCAAGCTCAGGAGCGAACCAGCCGTCCCCCAGCGCTCGCGAGGTCCTGTAGACTCTGCCGCCCGCAGGGAACTTCCCCGGGGCCCAGCAGGAGCGGCCGCGGCCTCCTGGAGCCCGGGCTGACCCTGGTCTCCCCACTCAGGGCGGAGCAGGAGCTGAGTGTCCCCTTATCCTTCGATGACAAGTGTCGATAAAATTGTCTGCTTCACAGACCTTGCCTGTGATTAAGACAGATGCTGTGTCTGTCTTTCCCGGGAACTTGCCAGTAAAGGGTAGATGCCCTGAGCTCAAGTCCCGACTTCCGGCCGCCACGCGTCTCGGCACCGAAGGCGTTTTGCAGGCACAGAGCCGTGGTGAGCAGACGCGCACCGACTGTTTGATTGCAGCTCCCGAGCGCACAGCGGTCGCGTAAGCCTGGCAATCAACTCCGCGTGGTGCCCTCACTGGTCTGGGCGGGGCACAGGACCCCGAGGAGGAGTATTCTTGCCTTGGACCAGATGTCCGGAGACCCCCACCAGGTTTTGAAAATGTTAGCAGTAGGGAAGGGGTAGGGAAAGCGCCGGCTGTGAGGGCCGGGGTTAGAGTCCCAACCTCCTGCTCCTGTTCTGCTCGTTCTGCCTGGGCCTGAGCCTCATCCCATCCCAGGCCCTGGGGTGGGAAAGACGGGGGACTAGCATGCCGCAGCTGCGAGACCCCGGTCTGCTCGCCCCTGGCTGGGCGGCTGTCGCTGGGACCTCTGGGGCTGATCCCCGGGGCACCAGGCGTCCCCAGGGGCAGCCGAAGCCAGCATGCACGTCTCGTCCTGCACACCGACCATCCCTTCTCCTTGCTCAGGGTCCTCCTGAGTCCCCAAGTGGCTCAGGACCAAGCTGGGGCTGAGTGATGGGAGGGCCATGTCCCTTCCACAGTTAACACCATCAAGCACCAAGTAAACTCTCTGCATATTTTCAAAACCACAGAGCAGACAGCCTCTGATCCCGGCTGTCCGGTCACAACTTTCTCAGGGCTCTCTCTTGCCTCCAGAACGCAGCTTTTCCAACCCCGGTGCCAGGGGGTCAGCGGCGGGGTGCTGGTCGCTCCAGGCCTGTGCGGCCAGCTCAACCTGCTGGCGTCGGCTCACGGAGAGGCTGACGCAGAGCGCAGACCTGCATTAGGCTGCAGGTGGAGGGACAGGAAAGCAGTGCGTCGCACTCCGGTTCCTGGCCAGCCTCAGCATGGATCTGAGTGGGTGAAAAGGGGCCGTGACAGGTGGCACCCGTGAAGGTGGCGGAGAGACGCACAGGCAGGAGTGCCCCTTCTGTTCAGCCGCGAGGGAGCAGCAGCTGGACGGCCGGGGCTCAGTCACAGCATGACAGCGGCCAGGGCTGAGCTCAGGGGATGGCCACGTGGACGTGTCCTCCAGGAGCCATGATGGGCACATGGAGGCAGCGAGCAGAACTGGACATGCCCGCGTCCTCCAGCACTGCGCCCTGGGGACCCCATGGAAAGGAGGGTGGAGGCCTCTCCCCGCAGATGCAAGCCCGTGTGGAGGGGAGTGAGGAGGACCGCAGGGCGCGCCAGCTCCGGGTCCCACGCTCGGGGTCGCTGAGGCCTGACCACAGCCTGCTGTCCCCAGGAGTCCCGCACACATCTCTGGCTCACCACAGATGTCCCTTGCTGCCCCAGCGTCCGCACTCTCCTTCCTCTGCTCCCCAAACAGCCTCCACACTCCTCCTGTCCACTTGCAGATCTTCCCAGGCTGTAGCCTCCAGCTCGGACCCCTCCTTCATCCAGCTTTCAGAGTGACCCCAGGCTGGCCTCTCCTCTGCCAGCACCCTCCCCGGCTCCTTTCCTGGGACACCCGTGTACTCCAGGACCCTCATCTGGAAGGTCTCCTCCGTCAGCCCTCAGGGCTCTTCTTCTGTCACCAGGACAGGTTTCTGGGGTCCCAGGGACTTCTCCGGGCATGGAAAGGCTTTCTGGAGTGCGGGTGCTCCATCTTGACTTTTGCATGAAAGCTGTACCCTTGGAGGCAGCTCCTGCAGGACCTGGAGTCACAGGAGACCTCCGGGGACGGGTGTCCCTCACCGCCCTGGCCCAGTAGTCTGGAGGCGAGGAAACAGGGCCCAGGGCCATCCCGGCTCGCGGCGCTGCTGGGGTGGAGCTGTGGCCTGTGGAGCTCTCCGCTGTGCAGTGGTCGGGAAGGCAGGTTGCGGGGTGCGGAGAGGGGCAGGGACGCTTGCTAGACCGACAGCCTTTCCAGATCCTTTCCCCTGACAAATCCTGGGGTCGGCGGCTGGCTGGGCCGGGGCACTGAGCCCCCACAGGCTTGTGCGTGGGAGGGTGACAAGACACCCCCACGAGACTCCGGGTCCCTCCAGAGGGAATCCGTGCAGAGAGCCGTTTGGTCAGGCGCACACGCGCGTTGATGACGGGAGGAAACAGCGGGTGTAAGCGCCCTGCGGCCGGGAGGTTCCCTCCAGGGAAGACCAGTGTGTGGTGACCTGAGGGGCCTGCTGTCACTCAGGCAGATGACACTGGAGCCTACAGGAGGGACGGGAGGGGCTTTCCCTCGTGGGCGGGGCTTCCCTCGTGGGCGGGGCCTCATTTGTGAGCGGGGCTTCCCTTCGTGGGCGGGGCCTCATTTGTGAGCGGGGCTTCCCTTCGTGGGCGGGGCTTCCCTCGTGGGCGGGGCCTCCTTCATGGGCGGGGCCTCCTTCATGGGCGGGGCTCCCCTTCGTGGGCGGGGCTTCCCTTCGTGGGCCTGACCAGGCTACCTGGGAGCCAGCATCTATGCGTGTGTCCTAGATCCCAGCTGCTAAGATGGGGTCTCTGCTCTTTGGGGTCCCTGCTCCTAGAATTCTCAGGTTTTGCCAGCTCACTTTCCTCTCACTCATGTTTGCTTACCTGCGGAGTAGATTTAGGCTGTTTCCACGTCAATCAGCCCACCCTCCCGGGGCTGACCTGCAGATGCTCACACAAACACCCCAGACCTGCAGCACGGATCCAGCTGAATTCCTCCCTACTTTCCGAGGTGCCAGGCCCGGTGGAGAAGGGGCCGGCTGAGTCTCTTCCCTCCTTGGCTGTGACCGGGCTGAACTCAGCATCTGCTGAGCTGTCCTCTGGGCTCTGCCGGGGACACTGAAGTCACGGGCCAGCTGTGGGCTCCCTGGTACTGCCACTCCAGAGCCCTGCTCACGGAGTGCTGTGCCCTAGGAGGGTGGTCATGGAGAGCGAACAGGTGGGCAGCGGACAGGTGGTTCCCTCTGGACCCCTTTCTTCCTTTCTCTTATCTGCAAACTAAACACACGGACCATCTGGCAACCTGAGGGATGAGGTCAAATTTTGCAAACATAAAGCATTTCCGCCTGAATAAACAAGTTCTGCCCCCACCCCCGGTTCCCTGTCATTCCCAGAATCAGACCAGCTGTTCACAGTCTGGGCTAGCTCTTGGCCCCTGGCACTCTGGGGTGAGGACAGGGACACACCTGGGCTGACTTGGGGGGAAGGGCAGGGAAGGTCTGTCTTCTGTGGCCTGGAGGGGAGATGGCTGCCTTGGTCAGGGGTGGGACAGAGGACAGCCCACCCTGGCCTCTCCCTGCCTTCTCTGCTCTCTCTGGCCTGCGCTGGGAGGGGGACCCACAGGACACACCCAAGTCCCCTTTCCCTCTGATGGAGATGTCACCAGGGACATGCATTTCCTCCTGGCCTCAGTGTGGTTCCCTGCCCCCCTCTTTCTCCTGCCTCTCCCTCCCCTCCCCAGTGCTAATGATGAGCTGGTCCTGGGTTAAAAGACCAAGTTATCTGTGATCCTATCTCAGGTAACTCCCAGGCCTGCAGACAGGCTGGTGCTGCCCAGTCTCCAGGGCTGGTGCTGACAGAAAACAATCTCCCACTGAAGGAAGGGTGGGTGCCTCAGGCAGCCCCACAGGGGCTGTTGGGAGAATTGCTTTTCCCAGGTCCTGCTCACTCCGATGTTTGGGAGATTTGGGAGTCGCAGCAGCTTCCGCCCGAGTGACCAGCTCGTTCCGCCAGTTTTCCCTGCCCATGTGCTGTCTGCACCCACCCTCCAAGGTCATGCAGCTGAGCCCTTGCGTCTCCAGTCACCACCTGAGCCACTTCCTCAAGGTTCTGGGTCCTCAGTTCCTCATCCAGGGAAAACGGGGGGAAGCCCTGCCTCACTGCAGGTCAAGGGGAGAGAGAAATGCTCAGGAAAGCCGTTTCGGAAACCAGCCAGAGCCCTGCAGCAGGAAGAAGAAAAATCAATGAATGATAATGAAATGCCCACAGTGAGCCTTGAGTCCAGAGCTTCTGACTCCAAAAGGGAAGCAGAGGTCTGTCCCTCTTCTTGGGGATCCCCAATGCCTTGTGGGATCTTTTCATTCCGACAAGTCTGGGCATGGCTGTGGCCGCGAGGATCCAAGTCTGCTGGGCAGGGCCCAGGGGAGCCCCTGGGGGAGCCTGGAGGCCCACGCGAGGAGCTCCTGAGCAAGGCGGAGGTGGCGTGGAGCGGGGAACCAGCGGCCTGCCATCAGGTGCCCGACCCAGGGCCACACTGCAGCTGCCAGACAGCTGGGGCCTCAGGGCCCACAGACTGAAATGGGCAGTAACATAGACCGAGGGGCCGAGCCTCTGGGTCTCCACGTGCAGCTGTTTTGTGGGTTCACTGGACGGCCCCCCTCGGCTCTCCGCAGGTACAGACCCTTCTGCAGGTGTCAGGACGAAGTCTCAACTCCATGTCAATGCACCGAAGGCTGAGCTATTCCATGGCCAGCCCAGGGCACGAAGGGAATGGGAGGAGGAACGGAATGGAGCCAGGAACGGGAACGTGTCATGACTCCCGAGCAGAGGGCAGGCTGCACCGTATCTCGGGTGGATAAGCTCGCTGCCTTGCAGTGCTCTGGGGAGCCCCCCTGAGCTGGGAGAGAGACTCCCCGAGGTCATGACTGGGGTCTGATCTGCAACCACCCCACAGTTGTCAGCCTACACAGGACAGGCCAACTGCAGCCACCCCGAGGCAGCTTGGTGCCTGTTCCTCAGGGAAGGACACCTGTCCTCAATTTAAGCTTCGATTTCTCCCTTAGACCTCAAGATAGTTTCCAAACGGAATCAGTAATCAGTTCTTTCTCCAAGAGTTGCCCTAGGCAGCTAAGGCCATCTCTGCTGGGTAATCACCAAAAGGGGCGGGTCTTCTGGGAGCCAGGGACAAATCCAGCCAACACCACACCAGCTGGTGGTGCTCTTGGCCCAGGGACACAGCCCCCCAGCCCTCCCGTGCCGCCCTGGGTGCACGGAGACCCTCTCTGGCCGCTGGCGGTGGAGCAGTATAAGGTGTTTTTCTTGGCGGCCAGGCCTGGGCGTCTGACTCCTGAGTTATGAGCGCTCAGGGTTGGCGCTTCCTGCCCCAGACCTCGCCCCAGTCAGCTAGAGGACAGAATTATGCCCACACTGACCTGCTGAAGAAGCCACAGAGGCAAATAATGCCTCGGGTCAGGGCCCCTCCTGGAACCTCAGAACTTTGCTGAAAGCAGCCCCTGCAGCAGGGCTAATATATCACCAGCACGGCCTCTGTTTACAACCAGCGATGCATTTTATGACTCCTCTCCCCAGCCCGAATATTTGTTTTATTGTCCCTGTAGGGAGATTTTTCCATTTGGTGAACATCATCAGATGGTTTCAGTCATGTTAACAACCACTCATTAAATGCAGAGGAGTAAACAGAAATAAAGGTTTGCTCTGCTGCTATTTTTTTCTTTTTTGTAATTTACGGAAGAAAATCATAGGTGGGCAATGGGGGTGGTGAAGTGAGTGCTGACCTGGCTCTCCTAGCCCCTGCCTGGGTGGGCATTCCGGAGAAAACCCTCCCTGACCTTCACAGAGGTCATTCCTTCCAGAGGAGAAAGGCATCATGTGATTTGTTTCAAGGTGAAGTTGACTGTGTGATCTCTGGGTTTTGGCCCCTTGATGCTTGATTCTCCTGCCTGCTGGTCCAGGAAGCAGAGGGCAGGTCTTTACGTTTCTGGTGGAAAAGGTGTCTTGGGGCGACAGCATCTGGAGAGGACTGGTGTGAAGTGGATGAAGGGGGAAGTCAGGTGGATGGAGAGAGAGACGGATTGATGGGTGGTTAAGTGTGTGGATGGATAGACAGAAGGGCAGATGCTTAGGTGAATGGATGGATATAGAGGTGAACAGAAGAATGGATAGACGAGTAGGGAGAAGGATGGATGATGGGTGGGTGGACGGATGGATGGATGGTCAGGTGAATGGGTGAATGGATGGATATGTGAGTGAGTAAAAGCGTGGATAGACGGATGGGTGAGTAAATGATGGATGGATGAATGGATGGATGGTCAGGTGAATGGGTGAATGGATGGATATGTGAATGGGTGAATGGATGGATATGTGAGTGAGTAAAAGCATGGATAGATGGATGGATGAGTAAATGATGGATGGACGGATGGATGGATGATCAGTTGAATGGGTGAATGGATGGGTATGTGAGTGAGTAGAAGAATGGATAGATGGATGGATGAATAGTAAGTAGATAGAAGGATGAATGAATAGATGATGGAAAGGATGGGAGATTAGATTGTCAAAGTACAAAGGAAGTATAGCACCTCACAGCACCATAGCCTAGGAGTCTGAGGCAAAATCAGATCTTCTGTAGAGAAAAGGGGAGCAGCAGTGCTCAATCAGTCTGGCTGAGAACCTGGAAACCTTATTCTGGGAACCTAAGAAAGGAAAGGGAAGCCAGAGACTTCCTGGGTGAAGCTCTGACATCCTGGTCCACATGCTGGATTTGCATTTATTAAAACAACACAGAACAATACACACGACTTTACAGGTTCCTTTTCATGATGAATTGTCCCCAAGCAAAAGGATCTCTTGATGACCAGTTGGCTTAACTGTCCTGTCTGCTTCTAAGAATGGGATGGGGAGACGGGCATCCTGAGGTGCTGGGCCACCCGCCCCACCCGAGTCACTGCACACATACATCCTGGGTCCCGCCTGCGGTGGGAATGGCCCAGCCTTGGCCTCAAAGCCTCGCCTGGCTTTGTCCAGCGCATTTGTGAAGCAGCCCCAGGCTCCCAGACACGGGCTGTGAGGTGGAGGACGAGGTACGGGCCGCTATGAAGGGTGTAGGGCTGGGGTCCCCACTGCTCAGGAGGGAGGCCAGCTCTCTGGGCAGCAGCCCGTCACCCAGCTCTGACCTCGGCCCTCAGACAAGGTCACAGGAGGCTGCCACGTGCTGCTACCTCCTGGGTGGCGGGCCCTCCTCTGCCCCGTCCACATGCCGCCCCCACCAGCTGGAGTCCAGGAAACGTGTCACCAGAGCATGTCCCCCGCCTGGAAGGAGGTGGGGTGCTGGGGCGAAGGGCTTGTATCTCTGCTCCAGAGACGAGCAGGTCTCTTTCTGGAAGGTCAGGTGGGAGCTCGTGGGGTGTTAAATGGCTCGTAGCCAAAGGAAGGCAAAGAAGTCACCCCAGATTGCTTTAATTATGACTTCCCAGCATAATGAAACTTGGCTGGAACAAAACTGAAGAACCGCCTCCCTGAGAAAGCAGGTGATTCCAGAGGCGGGGGCCTTCCAGCACCTCCCGCCCTCCGCTCACGTGTCCGGTAGGCCTGACGGGCGCCACCGGAGAATCCTGTTGGGGGTGGAGAGTCGGACACTGGGGGAGGACAGCTGACCAGCACAGTCGGTCAACTTGCATGTCAGATGACCTAACTCCTCTCTGTCGTGAGAGAGCACTCTGCGATATTTAAAACAATTCACACGACAACATGACCTGTCCGCATCTGAACATCAGACTTCACGGGCCGACACCCCGCGGCCCCGGCGCGGCTGCGTGCTGGGCGCTCCGCAGTCTGGGCCTGGAGCTGCCGCCGCACCCTCTTCAGGTCAGGTGCGAAGAGGGAGGAGGGCGCTGGGCCACACTGCGCGCCTCCTGTGTGGGTGACTGACCGTCGCAGGGCTTGAGGGTCCTGTCCCCCAGTGTTTGTGCAGGGACGGCGCTCCGGCCGGTCTCAAGCTCCGAGGGACTTCTGGCGTGAGTCCTGTCTGGCGTGAGTCCCGTCCGGCGTGAGTCCCGTCCGGCGTAAGTCCCGTCTGCCGGCAGCCGCGGTCCCAGCAGAGAGGAGCGGGATTGGGATGGCGTGCAAGTCCAGACCTGACTCCTCTCATTTGGAGGACGGGGCACAGGTGGAGCAGGGGAAGCTAGTGTGAGGCAGTTGGTACAGCCTAAACCCTCAGGCCTGGGCCCTGGGGTCTGATTTTCCCCAACCGTTAGTCCTAAGGGTTTGGAGACCAAGGTCTCTGCCGACTCTGTGGCAACTGGAAGACACCCAGTGAGGTCTGTCTTCTCCCAGACGGTCAGTTAAGGGAGCCTTTGGGCACAACCTCCGTAGAGGAGCATGGTTTTCTGTCTCTGTGCCTTCACTTCACAGGGGCGCCCGCCTCCTGTGAGCCCCAGACCCACAGGCCCAGTGCAGAGCCTGACTCGGCCTTCCTGCTGTCCTTCTGGATGGCAGGGGCTCTTTGCGAGTGGCTCCTGAGGCTGATTTTGTGTGCAGATGCCGAACCCTGGCCCTTGGCACAGCCTTCCAGGAGGACCCACTCCCCTGCAGGTGTCCCTCAGTCCCTCGCTCGGGCTGCTGCTCTGGAGCCCAGACCTGCGGGTGGCCCGGTGTCTCTGCCATGTGGGCACAGCATGCAAGGACTCCATGCCTCAGGCGCCCTGAGTTCGGGTTTCTTCTCCGAGTTGTCTTTGCGAGAACCAGATGCGCCAGTTCCGAGCTGGCAAGCTCAGAGGAGCTTTTGTGTGCCAAGTGGTTTCCCACTTGTTGGACACCTGACTGTGAACCCGGGGAGACCTGTCAAAGGTGGGAAGCAGAGGTGGCCAAGTGCTGCCCATGCACCTGTCTCCGCTGTCCAGGGCCACAGAGAAGCTGCCAGAGGGGGACCTGTCCCTGGGGTGGGGGCCAGGGTCGGAATCCCCCAGCAAGGGTGATGGGCTCACACCTGATTCGTCTGGTCCTGCTTTACACCTTTGGATTTGCATGTTCGGGTTTATCTAGAAGGGGGTATGTGTCAGGTTTTGTGACGCTCTTTATCGGGTCGCCTGTGCTTGGCGGAAGCTCTTTATTTAGATGTTTCCACATCCATCTGGATTTTGGCGATCTCTCCAGCCACCTGCTGCGCTGTTTCACTCTGTTTCATTTTTAAAGCTTAGTTCATTGAAATGTGGACGCTGAGCCATCTCCGAGATGCCTGTTCAGATGCGCTGGCTCTATCCTTGCATCATTGTCACAGCAAATGCTTCATTTGCAATGTTTCATTTTTTAGAATAACATTTCAGAGAACCAGCTGAATGAAGTCATGGAGTCTGCTCCCCTCCCACCTACAGCCCCGGACTCAGGCGCATCCAGGAAAGAAAGCACAGCTCCAGGAGCGAACAGCCGGGCTGAGGCAGAGGGGCACAGCCAGAGCCAGGACTGGGCACAGGGGTGTGGCACCTACCTTCACAGTCAGATCCCTGGCTCCTCCTCCTGAAGCTGGGGGGGGGGGGTCAGGGAGCCCAGAGGGGAGGTGGCCTGGCCTGGAAAGGGATGGTGCTCCCCACAGGGAAGGGGGCAGGGAGGACTTCAGAGCAGAGATTGGGGGATAAACACAGTGGTGGGCTCTGCCACTGTGAATGTGGGGTCCCCTGGGCTCAGCACAGAGCCCACGTGCAGTGTCCCTAGAGCAGTGGACTGCAGAGTTTTACACCGAAATAGCCTGTCACCGGGGCCTTGTGCAGGCATCCCCTACAATATTGACAGCCCTCTGTACAGCCTGATCCCTCCTTCCCTCCGCTGGATCCCCAGCAGCACCTAAGACTCCCTTAGCTTATGGCTTTGCTGAGTGCCATTTTCCTCTGGCTCCCCTGCCCGGGCCCCCACTCTACTAAAGGACTGAGATCAACCTGCAGGATTCCAAACCCTCAGCCCCTTCTGGAACATAGCAGGGGCTCAATGAGCACTCCCGGGATGAATGGAGGAAGCTGTGGGCACAGGGCTCAGCACTAAGGTCTGGCCTGGGACCGCGGGTGTGGGGTCAGGCTACAGCCCCAGCCCCCAGTATCCCCTCCCAGTCACTCCCTAGGGCTAAGGGGGCCTCAGATTTTGTGGCTACTAGGGAGCAAGTTAGAGGTTTGTCTTTTGTTTGGGCCAGACTTGGGGACAAGAGGTTCCCGCGGTTGGCTCTCTGGGGTGCTAGGCTCCCCATATGCCTGCAATCATGGTACGGGATTTGTGGCCAGAGACAGCAGGTTTATCTGTCTGCAAAAGGAACTGGGCGACCAGCCCCGTCCACCCCACGCCGGGACGAGGCAGACTAGGGGTTGGAGACCTGGTCACCAGAGGGCGCCCCAGCCCAGCAGCGCGTCCGGCTGTGCACCGTGCTCAGGCCCGTGCAAGGGTTTGGAGACCGCCGACTCCGTGGCAGCTGGAAGGCACCCAGCGAAGTCTGTCTTCTCCCCGATGGCTGGTTCTTTGAGGAGGGAGGCCACCCCAGTGAGGCGTACAACTCGACACTGAGTATGCACAAATGGAAAAGAAAGGATAAGTGGGAGCCGGCTGGGGATACCTCCATTTGGGCAAGGAAGCAGTTTTGGGGGAAAGGTCACAAAAGACATGGCCCCACTGCCTCCAGGAGGCCCTGTGCTCTGGAAGCTTCCTCCCCAGGAGACCCCTCCCGTTCCCAGGACACACCTTGGAACAGGCCTTTGTAGTCCAGCCAGGGCCCTGCCTCCCCTGGCTGTGCTGGAGGTGTGGGGGGCCACCCCGAGCCTGCCCATCCTCCCCTGCCAGGGACCTGACTCCCCAGGACAGACTTCGGCGCCCCTTGAACAGGCAAGAGAAATACTAGTTAGCTGTGCAGGAAAAGGGCTGGGGGTGGCTGGAGGGGCCGCAGCCACCAGCAAGGTCCCAAAGGGCACTCTTCTGACCAGGCTTCCGGGGCTGCCAGCTCGGGAGCCCATCCATTGTCCAGGTGGGCGAGGGACCTGCCAGGCACCAGACAGCGAGAGACAGTGTGGCCTGCGGTCTCAGCACGACAAGCCCGGGCACACTGAGGGCGCAGACCAGGGGGCGGCACTTCTACTCTGGTCTGGCCGTCTGCACGGAGGAGCGCGAGAGAACACGCGTTCAGTTTCTAACTTCCATTTACTGAAACTGACTGTGAGACGCTGAGCTCTTAGCAGGGCAGGGTCTCAGCTGCCCCCGACTCTGCTCAGGGAGGCGGGCACTGTGGGCGCCCCCATCCACCTATCCACCCGCTAGAGAACAGAGCTGCGAAGGGCTGGGTGAGTTCACGTTTTCCAAGCGCCTGGGGGTGGCTGGTGTGAGACGCTTTTGAGCACAGCGCCCTTTTTAGAGAACAGCGTTACAGGTGAGGAGGCAGCTGGGCAGGCGAGTACGGAGGATCCAGTCGCTGGGACGCAAAGACGGTCTCCCGCCCTGGGCCGCGGTCCGGGCGCAGAGGGCCGGGCAGCCCCTGGTCCCGCTCCAAAGCTCTCGGAGGGGCCCAGCGGGGCAGGTTCGGCGGGCTCTGCGTAGCTTCGGTGTGTCTTCCCTGGTCCGTTCCGTTCTGCCCTCCGGGACTCAACTCGATCTGCGGGACGGCTGCACCAGCCTCCAGCCCGGGACCGGGCTCCTCGCGGCGGGTCCTGGGGAGCCGGGCGGGCCGGAGCCAGAAGCGCCGCGGCCAGAGCGCGGGCGCGCGGGGGCGGGGAGTGCGCGTCGGGGCGCGTCGGGCCCCCTCCCCGGGGACGCACCCCCGGCGCCCGCCCCCGCGCGCCCCGCCCCCCGCCCCGCCCCCGCCCGCCCGCTCGCGCCTCTAAAGCGCCCGGGCGCCCCCCGCCGCCGCGCACTTCCCTCTCCGCCGCCCGGGCCTCTGCGTGGTCGCTCCGTCCCGCGCTCGCTCGCTGCCCTCCGTGCCATGGACGCCAAGGTCGTCGCCGCGCTGGCCCTGGTGCTGGCCGCGCTCTGCCTCAGCGACGGTGAGTGCGCGCCGGGGCGGGGGCCGAGGCGAGCGGCGCTCCCGGCCGGTCCCGGTTCGCGCCGCCGGGCGGCCTTGGCGTGGAGGCCCGGCCGGCGGCGCGCTCTCGGGCGGCTCGCGGGGTCCCTGCCCGGAGCCCCCTCGGCGCAGGCAGCTCGTCCGCCCCCCGTCCGCCCCCGTCCGCCCCCGTCCGCCCCCCGTCCGCCCCCGTCCGCCCCTCGTCCACCGCCCGCCCGTCCACAGCCCGTCCACAGCCCGGGAGCGGGGCCGGGCGGCGCGCGGGTGCGGAGCCCTGGGCCCTGCGGGCGCCCGAGTCCTGCCCAGCCGGGACCCGCGTCCGCGCAGCTCGGTGGGCAGCGGGGCTCGGCCCCTCTGCGCGGCGCTGGGGACGCCGGCAGGCTGGGCGGGAGCGCGCTGCAAAGGCCGTCTGGCGCTGCGTGCTGGTGTCCCCTCCAGGCCGTCCCAGCCCTCTGGGCACCCACCCTTGTCCTGGGCTGTCAGACAAGCCACCCGGAGCGCAGCAGCTGTTGGGTTGGCGCGACCCGCGGGGCGGCTGCTCTGCAGCTCAGCGTTCCCAGCGACGCGGGGAACCCGGGCGCACGTCCAGCGCCTGCAACCCTGCCTCTTCCCCGGGTCACCGAAGAGAGGCCCCGGGGCTCAGGGCAGGGACGCAGCCCCAGCCCCCCAAGCACACCTGCAGACCGGCGCCTTTGTCCCCAGCTAAGTAAGGGCTCTACCTCCGAAAGAGGTTGGCTGCAAAGTTCAGTCTCCAAGGCCTGGGGCCACGGGGAAGGTGGTGTCCAGTTTCACTGGGAAGGGAGAGAGGTGGTTGGTTTTTCTTCTGAAGCTGAAGAGAAGCCTCCTTGTCCTGTTACAGGACACCACTGCTGCAAACCAAAATAAACGCGCACAAAACAAAACCGTATTAGGCCACTCAGTCCTTTCTTGGCTGTGAGGTTTCCAACCAGCCTGCACGGGGTGGAAGGGCGCTGAGCGCTTTGGTGCTGCTGAGGCAGCGCGCAGCCCAGAGGCGCCTGGAGCCGGCCTGGGGCCAGCTCGGGCTGGCGCTGCACCCTTGCCTGCTTCTGTCATTCAGGGGAAGCCAGCTCGAGGAAGGGGCACGGGTGAGTTGGCAGCTCACCTGGAAAGTGCTCTGGACAGGTGTAGCAAGTGTCCGGTGTATGCTGCAGGGGGACCAGGCTTGAAGGCAATGGAAACTTTTCCTCCTCGCTGAGAACGTGCCCTGGGCCAGTCTCCACGCGGGCTGTCCCGGTCAGAGGCAGGGATAGTTGAGTGGCCTGTGAGATGGGGGTGCCCTGGTGCCCTTTGCTGGGGATAGGGTGCTGCCTCTAGCTGTCTCCTCTCCTGGGGAGCTGCTGAAAGGGCTGGAATGCAGGGACTCAGGTCCTGGAGCCCTGGGCATAGCTGACTGGTGGGTGCAGGAGGGGAGCCTCTCCCACAAGCCCCTTCTGACTTTGGGAGGTGGCTGTGCAATCTCTGATCTGCCCGATTGGCGACAGCTTGGCCAGGTCAGGGCCCTGGGCTCCAGGCTGGCTTGGTTCTTGTATGTAAAGGTCAGTGTGCTGTCAGCCCTGGGAGCCTGCGTGTGTCTGACCCTGTGCTGATTCCGAAGCTACGTTTCAGAAACACCTTGGTTCAGGCTCAGGTGTGGTCCCTGCCTCCCTCACTGGCTGGCTTCAGCCAAGCTGCCGGGGTGTCCTCGGCTTCCAGAGGGTCCCAGGTTCCCAGGCCTGCTCAGGGGGCCCATCTCTGTGTTCCCCTGGAAGATTCTCCGGGACCTGTCCCTCCGCGACCCCGGTTCTCCTTGTTGCAAGCTGGGTTCCATCGGGGCAGTCAGGCTCCTGGCTGTACATAGAGTCACGTCCAGAACCATTGGGAAAGTTGACCAAAAGCTGGAGGAAGGGACACCAGGGAGACACAGCCATGTGTTCTTGTGGGGAGGGGCCTTGGGTCTCTGCCACTTTGAAAGCCTGTGGGAATCGCCCCACTTGACAGGCAGCGGGGTCCTGGGAGCAGGGGAAAGGATTACCTCTGAAGGAAAAGGTTAGTCCCAGGGGTGGAGCCGGGACAAGAGAAAGAGAAAAGGACGTGTTGGGCTCTGATTTCTGGCCTGATCACTGCCTGTTCCCCGGAGACTAGCAGCCCACCCTCTGCAGGGCAGGCTGCACAATCACTGTGCCTCTGGGTCCCCGGAGCTGAGGGTGGGGCCTACCCTGCCTCGGGCTCCAGTTTCTCCAGCACCTGGGCTCTGGAGGGTCCAGGAGAATTGCAGGGAGACCCAGAGGGGTACCCGCCCCCCACTCCTCCCACACATACCCCTGCCCAGAGCCCTTCCCCAGGTGATCTGGTTACCTGGCCTCAGACTCCCCAGGTGCTCTGCAGCCGCTGAGAGCAGAAGGGCCCAGGCTTCTCCACAGTCCAGGGTCCCGGAGCACCCAAGCCAGGCTTCCTCCTCCCTGGTTTTCCTGAGTCCAGTTTGGTCCTGGGGGCTGGGTGGCCTGCTTTTCCCCTGACCTGGGGTCCTCCCTGGGCTGAGCTAGCTCTCAGCTCTATGCAATCTTTAGGGGAAATTCCAGCACTCCTCACAAGCTTCCCCTCCCCATCCTCTGCCTCTCACTCCTTCCCTGAGGGCAGGACTCTGGCCACCAGGCGGCCTCCTGCGACTGTAAACAGCAAACTTTTTTTTTGACTTTTTAATCTCTGGACTAAATAGTCTCAGATGTGCATTTAATCTCTGACGAAAGGATCCGCAAATTCAAATGGTTTGGGGGAATTAAGTAGGACTCGGATAAAATCTGCAGCAACACAGACACATCCCAGCAGCCACTGCCACCTCCCCCGGGCTTGCAATCCTGCACTGACAGGGCAGGGTGAGTTCTGCAGGAACTCTGTGCTCATTCACACTAATGAGTGTCCACGGTGGCATTTTGCAAATTGACAAATTGGCAGACAGAGATGTAATGGAACCCAGGAGGCTGTCTCATCCCCACCAGGCATGAAAGCAGATCTGACCCCTCAGTGCCTGGAGAAGGGTGTCCCGGCTCCTCTCTGGGTTTCCTTCCTTTGTGGTGGCCTGGGCTTAGGGTGGGGAGGGCAGTTCCCAGGAGGCCTGCAGGGGCCTGTGTCCTAGGGGACAGGAGAGGGCTCAGAGCCCCTTCTCCCCTCTCTCCCTGAGCAGGAAGTCTTTCTCCCTGGCCCCAGGAGAAGCTTATTTTGCAAAGAACACTGGGAACCTTCCTACCGGGGCAGAAATCGGAATCATCTGTGATTACAACTTGCCTTTCTCTAGAGACACCTGACCCTAACCTGCCTCTTCTCATTCCCAGCCTCTCAGGGTTCAGCTCTGCAGGCTGTCTGCCCTGTGGCCCGTCGTCACTCTGGACCTTGCCATCATGGCTGCAGAGTCCGGGGCGCAGGTATGTCCCTGGGCCTGGTCGGATAACCGTCTGCTTGTTCTCCTCTCCTCCAGGGAAGCCCGTCAGCCTGAGTTACCGATGTCCCTGCCGATTCTTCGAGAGCCATGTTGCCAGAGCCAACGTCAAGCATCTCAAAATCCTCAACACTCCGAACTGCGCCCTTCAGATCGTGTAAGTCCGCACGTCGTCGTCCTGGGAGTGTCCCCTCGGCGGCCCGTGCATGGCAGCTTGAGAGGGCCTGGAAGTGGCCCGGCCGGGGTCTGCTTGAGCTGGCCGCTGCTGGAGGCCGCTGTTACAGCGAGGCCCTCGGATGCACCAGCAGGCAGGCCTTTCAAAAGGCCCCCGTGCCCCGGGGCCCGCTGTGCTGGGGGTGTCCTGGGTCTCCCTTCCGGGTGTCCCCTCCCGTCAGGCACCAGCCAGTGCCTCCAGACTGGAGAGCCTGGTTTCCCCAGTGTCTGTCTGCAGAAGTCCAGCAGATAAGCCCGCCCCGCGCTAGCCATGACCCTGTCCGAGGCTGACCAAACGTGCCGTTTTAAATGTGATGGTCTGTTTCATCGTGTTTCCCGACTGTCCCATCGTTTTACTATAAATGCCCACTTTCCTTGCATCGCATAGCACTTACCTGTTACTGGCCTGGGTGCCCTGCTCCCCCTCCCCACTTCCCTCGGTCACCAGCTCGTAACCTGTCCTGTGTTTGCCATCCCAGTGTCCTGCTTTGTCTCAAGGACACATTGTCAGCCTCTCCTGTCTGCCCTGCACCTCCTGAATGAGCCCTTTGTCATAACTCTTGAGACCCAAACTCTGTGATTCATCTGTGCTTAGTCGTTTATTCATTAAGAAGTGTTGCTGAAAGCACCTTGCAGGATAAAGGTTTAAGGTGTGTATCCCTGGTAAGTCGCCTTTAATGAGGCTGATGAGATGCCCTGCTTGAAACGGGACAGTCCACGTGTTTTCCTGTATCCTGACCGTCCGTTGTGCCCTTGTTGAATGAGCCAGGGCGTCTGTAACAGAATCAGGCAGCTGAGTTGCCGTGGCCCCGTCTGTGAAGGCCCCCGAGCCCCAGCCCGTCCTGTCCCGCTCACGCTTAGTCACTGGGGGAAGCTCAGCCTTTCCAGCGCCTTCGCTGCGTTTTCTCCGACGCCACCCACCGTGTGTCTGGGCTGGTGTGACGGCCGCTGCCCACCTCCGGTTTCATTCGTCTGGGAAAGGATACGGGTCGCAGGCACACGCCTCGCATGCTTGCCTGCAGGCCGGGGGCTCCCAGCCTTGTGGGAGAGTCACCTGCTGGATGCCCAACCCTAAAATGACGGGACACGGCGTGTGGCGTGAGAGCCGCCGTGTCCTGAAAACATTCCCTCCGATGGTCACTGTGTTCAGCGCTGCTTTTCTTTGTTCTTGTCTCCGGCCTTTGCCCCGAGTGTGATTCTCACATTCACGCTTGCGTTACTCGCAGGTGGATGTCTTCCACTCGCTGCTTCACGCCAGTGTCCCTTTGAGAGTGACGGTGTGGGCGCTCAGCTGGCTCCCATCCCGGGGCTGCGGCAACTTTGTCACCAAACCACAGTGCACACATTGGAGGCTGCCCGTGATCTAAGCCACACGCGTCCGCGCTGGGCCCCCGGCACCTAGTGGCCAGGCCGCAGGGCTGCTGTCCCGGCCACGGCGCTGCCTGTGGTCAGCTGTGGGGACCAAAGCAAGGCAGGCAGGGGGTCCTCGGGCCGCTGGAGATGACCTGGGTGGGAGCAGGGCTTTACAGAGAGGTGTCTGGAGAGATGAGCCCAGGTCCACCCCGAGAGTCTCCAGGTAGGGAGGCCATGTGCGAAGGTGACAGTGAACTTAAAAACAAATGATCATGGGGCATTCAGGAGCCTGTAACTATCTCTGGACACTTATTTTTTGGCCAGAACCCAATGCTCTCCCTCCCCTCCTGTCCGGACTGTGGCTCTGCCCCTGGGAGGGCCTCGTGCCTCCGGGCTTGCTCGTCCGTCTGTTTTCTGTGAACCATCAAGATGATCACCCAGTAAAAGTCAGATTCTGTCCTGCTCAGCTTATCCCCTTCCCGGGTCCTCACAGTCCTGCAGACAAGGCCTCCCTCCTTTTATTGTGCTCCAGACCCCTGAGCCCTCTGTCCCGGCCTCCTCACCCGCTCTGAGCGTCTCCTCCTGGTGCCTTTGCTCTTGGCTTCTCGGTTTTCTTTCCTTCCCTTCACCTGCCTGCTTACCCGTCAAAGGCCAAGTCGGCGTGTCCTGGGGGCTCTCCCTGGACGCCGCTGCAGTCCCTTCGCCCTCCGTGTCCCTGCAGCCTGCGGGCTTCTCCACACCCTGCCCTCCTCCGCCTGCCCCTGCCCGGTGGGCCTGGCACCAGCACCAGCCAGCTCGCGTGGTGTGTCCTGGGCACCGCCGCTCGCCGCTCACTGTCGCCTCCGGCCTCCCTGCAGGGCGCGGCTGAAGAGCAGCAGCAGACAAGTGTGCATCGACCCGAAGCTGAAGTGGATCCAGGAGTACCTGGAGAAGGCCTTAAACAAGTAAGCACGGCAGCCAAATGGACCTTCCGCTAGCTCCGCTTGAGGAAAGCTAGACCTCCTGAGACCGGGGAGACGTGAGGGAGCTGGCCTGAGCGCGAGGCCGTGAGCCGGGGCACCCTGGCCGGGAAGGGTTCGCAGGCAGCTGCACCCCTCGCGTGCGGTGCGACCTCGCAGCTTGTATTCAGTGTTCCGTCCCTGCACATTGGCGGCTTTATAACTGGGCTTCTTCTAAGACGCTGTATTATCCCCCAGTCACCTCCCTCACAGCCATCGTAATCACCATCGTCCTCTTGTTCCTTTTCCTGTCACTGAGTACCTCCAGATCGGCATTTGTGTTGCTTTTCTCCTCTCCTCCCCGGGGAGTCTGGGCACAGCCAGGGACGGCCGGCCGGGCCTGGAGTTAACCACGTGTCCTTCCTCTAGACACTGAGGCTCGGAGGAAACCAGACAGGGGGCCCCCCCAGGGGCACCCCTCCAGGAAAGGTGACCTCAGTGACTCAGACAATTACCCTGCGCGGCAGTCGCCACGACCTTCACCTCTTTTAACCCTGATTGGAGGTGCGGGCTCCATGCCAAAGCCATTGTCCCTGGGGACTGTGCTCAGAGACCCTCTCCTGGCCATTCCCGGCCTCCCTGCCTCCCAGCATGCTGCCCTGTGCTGCTTCTGCTCACTCCCGTGTGCCTCGTGGGGCGCGGGGGCCTCAGGCCTGCAGGCCTCCCCCGCTCTCCCCTGCTGCTCAGGCCCTCTGTGAGACCCCTGTCCAGAACGGGCTGGCCTCTCCTGGGCGTGTGAGGTCACGTCCCGCCCGCCCCACGAAAGACAATCTCTGCAGAATCAAATGCAATTTTCAACCTGAGAGCTGGATTTGAGGAATTTGGTTTCTCTGATTGCCTCTGTGTATGCAGCTGCAGACGCTGAGGTTTCTGAAATCCTAAGTGAAAAAGTAAATGAATAAACAAGGCTCTTGCCACTAACCCCTTCTCCTGAAGCCACGGAAGGGTTTCAGTTTCCAATCAGAAATGTGGGCGAGATGGAATTTCCATGCATACATGTGACCCACAGATGGGCCTGGTGGTATTTGTCACTTTTTCTGCAAGGCGTTTTTTACAAGCATACATACATATATATATATATATACACACACACACACACATATATATATATATATATATATATATATATCTCCATATTTCCACGCACACTATTGAATGTCGCTTTAGAAACCAAATGTATTTTGGAATATATTTATAATCGAACGACTCATATATTGGAATGTAGAGCCATTGATGTCAGTAGGTCACCATTCTCTGTTCTCTTCAACAACTGGCTGTTTGGGAGCAGTAGATCCGATCGTAATGTGACCGCGGCTTTTTCACGTGGGCCACCATGTACTTTTTCACTTGTACTAGAGTTGTAGCGAATGTATGGTCTGCGCACCAGCAATAAAATGCTCATTTTCTCACAGTCCTGACCTCCTATGTATGCGGGACTTTGGTTGCCCGACTCAAAGCTGGAGTCGTCGGGCAGGGCGCTGAGGCCGCCCTGAGTCGGGCCGAGCTGCCAGCCCGCAGGGGCCGCGAGCGGCGGCAGAGGCTGCAGCTCCACTTTGGATCCCTTTTTCATACCATCCGATACAGCCTTGTTGCTAATTTTCTGAAGAATAATACCTGATTCACTAATGCCTCTTCCCCTTCCTCCTCCTCCTCCTCCTCAGTTCTCCTAACATGCCCATGTCATCGCCAGAGAATCGACCCCGCTACTAGCCAGCCCTCATGTCACCCATGTAAATGCCCCTGCGTCCCGGCCGCGGTTAATATCAAGCTTTCTCAGGAACAGGTGGCCTCCCTCCATCAATCATTAAATACCATTCGGCTTGGATCATTTTCACGTGATAGGAGCTGGTTGCTCTAATAAAATTCTGCTAACCAACCCGCTCCCTCGCTCTCCAGAACAATCCCAGTCATTTCCAGGGGGGTGTCCCTGGCATTCAGAGAAGAGAAGGGGGCCATCGATTGGGCTGCCTCCCTTCTCCTGCCCGGGATGGCCATCCGAAGCTGGGGCCTCCAGCCTTCAAAGTGGCTTGTGATTGGAAATAGCAGAGGTCTTCGGGAAGGCAGAGGGTCCAGCGCTGCACGGAGAGGGAGGGGAGCCAGCGGAGGGTGGGCTGGGTGTGCCGGAGATGCAGCCGCCCCTTCACCTGCGGCAAGGGGAGCCTCAGGCAGCAGTGGGACCCGGCCAAGCGGGCAGAGTAGCGTTGTGTAAGCAGTTCGTGGGTACTGTGGAAGCTGTCTGACTGTTTTAATTGGGCGGGATCTCACGGGTTTGAATGAGGTACCATTGGACAGCAGTCTGTCCTGGGTCTCGGGCCCGAGACGGAAGGCAGAGCGACGCTCAGGTCGGCGGTGAATGCTGTGCAGACTGAGACAGGCTCCTGCTCATTTCAACGTTATTAATGGTTCTACTGATTTTATCTAAGGGGGCGCAGAGAAGAAAAAGTGGGGAAAAAAGAAAAGATAGGAAAAAAGAAGCGACAGAAGAAGAGAAAGGCTGCCCAGAAAAGGAAAATCTAGGTGTCCACATCTCCTGATGGACCGCGGCCCCTCTGCTCTTGTCTCGGCGCTTTTCTCTCCTCTCACTCGCCCAGCAGACGCCTCCCAGGGCCCCATCTCCAGAGGGCCCGCCGCCGCCCTCCTGTCCTCGTGCTTTCAGGCCTGTCCTGGTCTAAGTCGTGAAGACAGTGTGCAGAGCCCAGTGGGGTCTGTGAGTGCTGACCGCATGTGCAGGACTGGTCAGGGCTGGCCCCGGGCCCCGCGTTGCTCAACTGCTGGGCCTCCCGCCACCCACCACGCCTCGTGGGAGGCCTGGAAGGGCTGCCCGCAGCTTCTCACACTCATCGTGCTTCCTTAGCACCCAGCAGCCATGGCCTGTCCCCTGTGCGGCCGTCACAGACCTCACGGGGCAGCTGGCTGGGCCTGCCGTCACGGGTGACTCCTCTTCCCAATTGCCTGATGCTTGGCCCGTCCCGTCTGTGCCCGGGCGGGGCTCTGCAGCACCCGCAGGATGCCGCAGGATGGGGCGCGTGGGTGGGACTCCATCCCGCGGTGGTCTCGGGGAGCCTGGCCAGGCCGCTCACTTCGCAGGTCTTCACGGGCCCGTGTGGAGGGGCTGTGAGGGCCTGCAACATCGGGGTCTCTTAACCCAGATGCACACTCCACACACACACACTCACACAGTCACACACATTCACACTCACACTCTCACTCTCACCACACATTCAAAAATGCTCTCATGGACATCATCACGCATTCACACACAGGCACTCCCACACTGTCACACACTCGTGCACACACTCCTGCTGGGACAGTCTTTGTGACGCTGTGATCAGGTTCCAGGACCCAGTCCCCGTGTCCTTGCTCTGGGAAATCACCTGCTTATAGAGCCCGTGGGTGAAGTCCTTCCCCACCTGCGCCCGCGCCCGATCGTGTCTGAGATTCTTGCCACCGGTCAGTTTGGACGGGAAGGTGGGGTCACGCGGGCCAGCCGAGCTTTGAGAAAGGACGCCCGCACGCCTCCCGCACCTGCACGCCCGCCGGCGTCCGCAGCCCGCTCGCCGCCGTGTGAGTGTGAGGGTCAGGGGAGCAGGGCACAGAGCATGTGGATTTCAGGAGCAGAGAGCCCACTTCCCGTGTGTCAGCCGCCCGGGGTCGAGCACTGTGTCCCCCGCTGCCAGTGAGCTGGGTCACCCGCCACTACTCTCCCTCGGGCAAGTGTCCCCTCGCGCTTTGTCCCCAGGCGTCCCGAAGGCCTCACTGCAGCAGCCCCTCACCCCACGCCCCGCGCTGCCCGGGCTGTGTCCTTCCCGTGGCCGCCAGTCAGTCTGGGCCCGGCTCGGGTGCCCTGAGGTGACAGACGGCCCCTGCCGTGCCCCCAGCATCCCGCTCCTCTGGGGGAAGCCTGGCTGCAGGGCCAAAGCGAACTGGCCCATCTGGAGGAACTTGGGCCGGCCCCATCCAGGACTCCCGTCCCCTCACCGTGTCCGATGAGCGCGCTGTCCGGCTGGAGGACCGGCCACCATGGAAGAGCACAGAGCCAGAGCTGCAGTTCCGCCGTGTCCCTGTGGGTTGAGATAGTGCGCTCACCTGCCACCAGGTGAGCTGTCATGGGCCTGGCTGCACGTGCTGCCTGGGCCCCCAGAAGGTCTGGGGCTGGTTGAGGTGGGTCGTCATCGCCATTGTCATTGTCATCGTCATCGTCATCGTCATCGGAGGTGGCGGTGCCAGTAGCAGGAGCCACAGCTGCGCCAGCCTGTGGGTGGGCTGCACCGCGGCGCAGCCCGAAGGTTTGTGCTGGGTGAAGCCGTGTGCCCCGTCCTGTCCTGTCACCAGTGTGCCCGCGTCTCGTGCCTCATTCAGCCACCACGCCCTGTGCTTGCTTCCTCTGTCTGCTTCTGGCCCCCACGGCCGTCGCTGCCGCCATGCCTGCTGTCACCCGTCCGCTGCCCGGCCCCCGGGGAGAAACGCAGGTGCTTCTGGGCCAGGAGGGGTCTCGCCTCTCAGGCGTGTGGCCTGGCCCCCGTTGGGACCCGCCTTAATAGTGTCTCCCTCTGTTCTTGTTAACAGGAGGTTCAAGATGTGAGAGGCGCAGGTGGGGTCAGACGCCCGAGGAGACCTTACAGTGGGAGCGGGTCTGGAACCCTGCTAGGAGGGGCCCCTGGCGGCCCCTGTGCCCATCGGGGGCGAGCGCATTTCCAAGGGCTTTTTGCACAGTTTGCCTAACTTCGCCATTGAATTATGTAGCAGAATATATGGTGTTTCTTTCTCATTTAGTTTGATTAGCCCACGTCACTGGTGACAGATAGGAACTTAGACTAGGCCCATTATCATATTTGCTTTCTTATGCTATCTGCCCCAGGGAGCCCCGATCCCCGATCCGGCTGGAGGGCCCCGAGTTTTCTCAGAGCTGCCCTAGGCCGGGAGCCTTGCCCACATTACCAGCCCGGAGGGTGGAGAGACCCAGGAGTGTCAGCCTGGGCAAACCCTAGTGAAGGCTGCCCCGCGGGAGGGCTGCTGGGGAGTCAGTGCTAGGCTTCGGGACCCGCCCTTGCCCTGCGGGAGAGCTGGGTCTGCCTCTGCCGCTGCAGGGCTTCCCGGAGCCGAGTGGCAGGAGCAGGCAGGGCCGGGCAGGATGCAGCCATCACCCCAGCTCTCCATGTCCATCGTGCTCTTCCATCGTTCTCTGTCTTCCATCACCGTGTGCGTCGAGACTGTCTCCGTGACCCCAGAAAAGGACTGTTTCAGGACCCAAGCTTTAATGCACACTGAGCACCAGGAAGCCAGTCCCAGTGTCTCCCGTCACCAGGTGCTGGAAACACTGCACCCCCGTGTCGTGCTGAAGTGCTGTCCGTTGTCCGGTCTTGTCCCGTTCAGCCCTCTGCCATGTGCATGTGTTGGGTGTCCTGGGCGCAAAGGCTGAGCGACAAGCCCTCCCGACCTCTGTGCAGACTCCCGGGAGGGCTGGGGACAAGGGTGGGGACCCTGCGCCCAGGCGGCGCAGAGAGCCAGGAGCCTTTGGTTCGCACAGGGTTACCTCTGAGGGTGTCAGCCCCAAGGCTTTGCAGTCGTTGAGCTCGGATTTTGTTTTCCTTGCCTCCAGCCTTGTCTGGAGATTAATAAAAAAAGTCCACCTTTTTTTTTTAAACCCGATCCATAAAATAGTCAATCTTAGATTTAGCAATTCCTTCCCAATTAAAATCTGAGCTCATCTTGCCACCCTTGACAATCCCATCTCTTTCCTGGCTCAGTGGGGCCGGGTCTTCCTGCTGCTGCCGCTGCCTTGCGATTCCTTCCAGAAAGGACAAGCGTGGCAGGCTGTCCCTCCTAGAAAGTGAGGGTCATGCAGGGAAGTAGGCGAGAAACCTGCCCTTTGGGTGTTTCTCTTTGACTGAGGACAGTCTGCAGAGTTGTATTAAACAGTTGAAAATTTTCCTTTTTTTTTTTTTTTAGTGGAAGATTTTTTTTTCTTTTTTTTATTTGATGTCACTAATTTTTCCCTTTGAGTCAAGATGCCAGGACATTTTCTTTTCATTAAGAAAATGGGAGAAAGGGAAACAAATCAAATGACAGGATACTGTAAATAACATGCAAATGTGTCTGATGGTAAAGTGATCCCGAATGGAAAGCCTTTTCCACTGTCACCAGCTTTGGGTGATGTTGACATGTGCAGGGCATTTTCAAAATGCCCCTTTAAGTTGGATCTCCGTGGTCCACGCTGAGCGCACGGCAAACAGACATTCCTCGGCCAAACAGAACGCACACACTCGAACCAGCTCTGCTGTGTTGAAACACGAGTGTGGGGGCTCGACGAGTTAAACGAAAGATAGATCTGGTTTCAAAACCCACTTTGGAAATCAACCTGTCACTTCAGGACTCCTGAATTATATAAGAAAGGACTGAATTTCCCGAGAGACTTTCCTTTTCCAGGCTGCCCAAGATAGGGAGAAATCTCGTGGAAAACTTGGAAGCATGTCTTCTTGGAATCCATGAAGGAGAACCATGAGCCTCTTACTCGGAGGAAATTTTTTTAAATGTCTCAAGGTTGACTAAAGTCACTCATTCCTCCTTCCCAGTGGAGAATTAGAAGCTTCAGGCAAATGATTTGCGTAACAATTCCTCTCCTGGCTCTTGGCTCCAGGATGCCTGCAAGAGCAAATATGCATTTAAATAGGCTGTTTGCAAAGGAAAGCCACCCCACCCCCAGCTTTCAAAATACAAGTCAAATACAAGTCAAGTGCCTCCACTGATTGGTGGTCACCAGATGTCCCTCCAGGTCAAGGGCTGCCTCCCTTGGACCTCCCGCCCCCCACCACACCCCCGCCAGCCTTTGCACCGGGACCCACAGGAGCTGGGCAGCTTCCAGAAGCGCCTGTGTTGGGATCCATCTGGATTTGTGCCTTGTGTTGTTTGCAGTCTCTTTGTCCCACTCCTGCCAGGTGCTGAGACCCCAGAGAGGAGACCCAGGAGGGGCCCTCTGCTTTGGCCACCTCTTCTCCAGAGAAAGGAGGTTCCACTGTGAACAGAGGGCCTGAGAGCAGGAGGTGCAGCCCTGCCCTCTCGGCCCCCCTACCCCCCAAATCTAAAGTCTGGAGAACTTCTAAGCCTCCAGCCCTCTGTGCAGTGACTTCCTGACCTGGTGTCACCTAGGGGACCCCCTCACTGAGTGTATTCCCTTTCCTGGGTGAGGTGCCTTTTTGCATCTGAATGAGAACTCCAGGTCCTGATGCCTGGAAGGGTCTCTGGTCCATCTGAGGGAGCCCAGTCCCCAAAAATCTCCCTAGAAGCCACCTGCTCCTTGGTAGCCCTGCTGGGCTCTCAGCCCCTGAGCGGTTCTGGGATCGGTGTCCGCGTGAGAAATACTGTATTTGTATTGTTGAATTGCGTCTCCCAGATAATGTGAAGTGGTCCAGAAAAAGGCAGCTTCCTGTATGCAGTGTGCTTTTGTGTCAAAACGTAACAACTCCTTTGGAGAAACTGTTTCTACTTTGAAGTCATAGCAATGGAAAGATGTATATGCACTTATAATTTTCCTAATAAAGACATGTATACAAAAGATGCAGTCGTGGTTGGAAGTGTTTGCTATCATTGCGGTTTCTCCAGACTTGGGTTTTCCCCGGCACACCCAACACAGAGCAGTGGATCGTAGCTGTCGGGGTGGGTGGAGAGCCAGCCGTGGGCATCACACTCCTCGCAGGCAGGGAAGACGCTTCTTTTCTCTCTGTCACTGGTTTCCCTGGAGTTGCTTCTTAAAGCCAAGCCAGTGGAATCCAGAAGGGATGACTTTATGCAAAGGCTCAAGTACTTGCCTCCCAGTTTGGGGAAGAGGCTCCACCTGAACTTCTTGGGTTCATTCGAAGAGAAGGCTGATCTGTCCCTGGTGGCCGCGTCCAGGACGCAGTCCCCGTGCATTCTCTGCCCTGTGCGCAGGGCCTCCTGGAAGCCAGACACTCTCGAAGGCCTGTCCTGAGCAGGGTTCTGTCCACACATTCTCTCATCCTGTAGCCATGCTGAAAGGAGAAGGCAACGCAAAAGCTCCAGCCCACATTGCTTGGGCCCCCAGACCCTCTGGCCGTCGGCCAAGGGGTCATGTTCATCAGTCTGTGCGCCCAGCTGTGATGGCCACGGTAGGGACAGGCTGGAGGAAGAAAGAAGGGTTCCAGGAGGCCGGGTGTGGGCTTCGGGAACGCACGGGCTTTGAAGCTGAGCAGAGCGGCGCGTAGCACTGACCGCGTCGGCTTGGGCGAGGAATCGGAGCCCTCCGCCGCCTGTGGGCTGGCAGGCCAGTGCTCCGCTCTCAGTGGCACTGCCCCACCTAGACCCTCAGCACAGCGCAGAGCCCGCTGGAACAAGACGTCATCTTCAGACTTCCTCGGAGCAGACAGGGCAGCCCCTGGCGCGGGCGGTTTCCTGGAGGGACGAGCTGCTGACGCCGCAGGAGGACCTTTCGGGCCACGCCTGGGGCTGCTGCTGGTTGCTCAGGGTGCACTGAACTAAAAGTCAACAAGTGGGTGGCCTGCAGGCTGTGCCCCTCTCCCAGCCAGCGCCAGCGCGGGCCTGCTGGGCCCGCACAAAGGGGTGCGGACACAGGTTGAGCAAGACAGCTGGCTCCCGGAGGCTGACGGCTGCGGGACTGGCTCGCCACCACGTGAGCTTTCATAAAATAGAGGAAACACAAAATAAAGAGCAGCACCGTGTTAGGGAGCTTAGAGCAGATGGGGCAACCCTGGTTGAGGTTCCATCAAGAGAAGCAAGGACCCGAGAGCAGTCGATGTTTCTGAGTGTGGACCCCTGTCCAGGAGGACGGCGCTGAGGCTCCGTGGTGCCCTCTGGGCTGGAGACACACGCGCTCTGCCAGGGTGCAGCTCACACCGGGGCCTGGGCGTTCCCTGGACCTCAGCCGCCCCCCGCGCCTCCCTGGGAGCCCCGCACGCACAGGGGTGGTGGAGAAGCCTGAGGGCTCCCCTGGGCACAGGTGAGCCAGTGGGGTGACCCCGTTATCTGCCCAGGAGTGCAGAGTCGGAATTTAGATGTCACTGGGTGTCCCCAAGCCCAAGACAGTCCCTGCACTGAGTCAGATTGTCTGGAGACAGCGACGCTAAGCAGCTACGACTAGTGACACGGAGCCCAGACAGGTAGAGTGTGTCCCCACGAGGGGCTGCAGTGGCTGGAAGGCCCCGTGAGGGGTCAGCTGCACTTGGTCCTGGGTTCTGTGTGTGCAGAAAATCCTCCTCAAGAGCAAGGATGCGGACTCCTGCTAGTTATACCCAACTGTCCATCAGCAAGATCAGCCCTGCAGGGCGGGCAGGGCAGGCGGCGAGAAGGGATTGCAGGCTGGCCGGGCACAGGAGCCCTGTTGGAGGCCTCCACCTCTCCATGCCCCGTGCTCTCTCCTGAGCCGTCTCGACTGACCCCAGCCTGAAGTCCGAGGAGAGCCCTTTCCGGCTTCCAGCTACCGTCACCTGTGCCTGCTCCCACCAAGGCTAGTAGGAGCCCCAGGTATTTCAGAGGCGCCCCACAAAGGCGCCCAGATTTGTCTAGTGCTCTTCCCTCCTGGGAACAGGCACAGATCTAGATGCCCTGTGACCCCTGATCAGTCTGCGGTGTCCGCCCCGGGGTGTGGAGGGCGCTGGGGTCAGCCCACGGCCCGTGTGTCCTGTGAGAAGGGCACACGGGCAGCGCATTCTCAGGTCCCCTTGCTGGGCTGAGAGGCCAGAGTTGTTGGTGGGGGAGGGTTTTCCTTCCGGCCCTGCACTATGGCTTGTCCCAGTTAACAAACATTTGCTAAGGGATGTCCTCAGGCCGTGGGGCCACCACGGGCCTCAGCTGCAGCCTCAGAGCAAGTCCCAGCCAAGCCCTGCTTTTACTATCTGGGACCAGAACTATGCTCAGTTCTCAAGGAGATTGCTCTTAAGTTTGGGGAATTTCATTCTCTTTTTAGAGCAAGTGGGTTGCATCTGCCTCTTGGCCGTAAAAACCAAGCAGAAACCCAGCAGAGTGAAGCCTTAGCTGATGCCTCTGACATGTCTGGGCCTCATCCCTGCTGCCATCTATCCATCCATCCATCCAATCTCTCTCTCTCTCTCTCTCATTCAACAGAATATTCCCTTTAGATTCATGCACTAAGCAGAGGTGGGTGGGCCCTCAGCGCTGCAGGGGTCCTGTCCGGGTTTTTCTCTGGGTTTGCTCCAGGCTTTCTTCCTCCTCCTCTCCTGCCTCACGTGTAGGCGATGCCCTGGCTCCCTATCTCAGAAAACGCAGAGCATGCGGGTGGGGAGTCCCACAGCTCCTTTGTCCAGCCTGCTGGCGGCCACACTGTCACCTGCGTGGGGCGTCTGGGCCCCTGGCTGCCCTGCACCTGTGATGGAGCCCAGTGTGCACACCTTCCCAAGGACACACCCAGACGGCCTCCCTTCCTCCCTGGGACCTGACGTTTTACCTGCATCACATGCTGACATGCTGCAGCTCCCAGTGGAAACGAAACAAAAAAAAAACGACCACAAAAAACATGCAGCATTTTCTCCTGCTATACCATCCTCCTCCAACCTCCATGCCAGTTCTCGACTGTGCATCACAGGGACGTCCTCAGAAAGGTTAAGCGTTGTCTGTCTTTCTTGTCCCCTACCCCTAGGAAAGCGCGTGCGTTCTCCCTCATCTTCGGCTCCCAGCACGGGCTGGCCTCCCACTCCCTCCACTAGAATTGCTCCCGGTCATGGTCACCCTTGAGCCTCGGGACCCCGTAGAAAGCTGTCAGTTCTTCTCTCCCTCAGCCTAGTGGGACCATTGTCATTGCGGGCACCCTCTCGGCTCAGCCCCCGGTTGCCTTTCAGAGGGCCTGACATGTCTTCGGCTTCTGCGTCCTCTTCTTGTTTCTCTTTGCTGCACCCTCCTCGTCCCCTAGACAAGCAGACACAGCCATGTCCCTGTGCCTGGACCTCAGGCACCCGCCGTGATCCCAGGCAAACTCTCGGCCTTGCCCTCCATGCTCTGTCTCCCGGACTCCAGATGTGTAGACCAGCCCCTCCTCTGACACTTACTTTCTTCTCCCCATCTGCCTGTCCTGCTGTGCAACAATTCACCCATCCTTCCAGGTGCTCAGACAAAGCCTGTGGTCACCTTTTATGGGCTCACAATCCTTAGCTACACCATGAACACAGCCAATCCATCACCTTTGAGATGCACACAGAAGCCGTTGCTTCTCGCTGCTACCAGCTTGGTCCAAGTCATAGCCGTCTCGCTGCAGCCACTGCCCTAGCCCTACCAGGCTGCCCCTGTCCTGCCGTGCCCCTTCTGCAGCAGTCAGAGTGGCTGGTCCCCACGCCTGGCCATGTCACAGGACCCTCCCAGGTCGACAAAGACGGCGCACTGGCCCTCTCCTCTCTGACTGCTCCTCTCTCTGCTCCCATCACACTGGCCTCATAGCCCCTGAACGAGCCGGCCACGCCTGCAGTGGACCCGCCCTGGGGGCGACCCGTTTACCCCTTTCTTTCCTGTCTACTTGCTCATTGTCGGGACCTGGAAGGTTAACGCCACAAAGAAAGAGAGGCGTTTCAACCAGCCTGTCTGCTCGGCTCATCAATCCTTTGCAGTTAATATTTTGAGTGACTATCTGACACATCAGCAGGACGTCTGCCTGCTAAGGGGGATGCTCGCCCCAGGTTGCACATTCATGGGCACATTGGCGGCGACGAAGGACCCAAGCCTTCCGACTGGGCTCTCAGGCCAGCGGTGACGCGCGCCCTTCTGTAGGAGTGCCCGCCCTTGCCCTGAAGCCCCGACACAAGAAGATGACTGCGGCTCATGTCCTGAGTCCACATGAAGAGCTGCCCGTCTCCCCGGGGGCCGCACCCCTGCTGTTCCACCGCAGGGCAGTCGGTGCTGGGCCGGTGCTGGGAGCAGCTGCCTCCAGGTCGGGCTGGGGCTGAGCTCCCCGCTGCTGGAGCTGCAGAGACCTTCGTTCCTCAGGACAGTGAACCACAGGCCGGACCTTGGGACACAGGCTGGACAATGCATATTTTCTCCAGGGACATCCCCAGGTGGTGAAGAACCAGCTGGGAAGTGGCAACGGGGGTTCCACCCGGGTTCTCTCTGACTCCAGAGGAGCCCCTAACCATGAGGGTCCCCTGCCCAGGCCTGGGCCTCTGTCCACTCAGGGTGCAGCTGGCCAGACCCAGGCGGGACGGAGGCGGGCCCGGCACCCTGGATGGAGGGAGGAGCCGGGGTGGTGGCTGGCCGCGACGCCTGCGTCCCCTTTCCAGCGGCGCCAGCTCTGCGGCAGCGAGGTGGCTGAGGAGACGTCGCTGGTCGCGGTCAGTGCGGGAGGCCGGATGCGGCCACAGGCTCACCTTGCCCCGGCCTTTCCTGAAGCGTCTCCCTGAACACGGCCTTGGGGCCCAGTCACATGGGCTGACAGACCGTGAGAAAACCACCATTCTGGGCATTCCTGAGTGCCCCAGCAGGCGCTGTCCCCCGGCCTGTCCCTAGCACCTCGTCAGGCCTGACTCCTGGCATGAGGCTCTCAGGCTCCAGTTCTGTCCAGTTCTTCCTCTGGGAAAGCACTCACCAGCCGCTGCGCTCACGTGGTCAAGGGGACCCGGAGGCTAATGCTGTCCCCGTCACCGGCCATGCTCCTCTGCCCACCCCCACCCGCCTCCGGGGCCCGGCCGCCTGTCTCCCCACGAGCGCCCTTTACTGAGTCCCGGGGACTTTGTTCTACTCCCCACGAGCTGCAGGGCTGCCGTCAGGGAGTGGTCAGTCACAACCCACCCGTGGTCAGTGTGTCTGGGGATTCTGTGCAGGATGCGGCTCAGAGACACCGCCCCGGCGGTTCCTGTGGCCGGGGGTGCTCTGGGGGGCGCTGTCACACCCCTGCCACTCTCCAGACCCGGTCCCTCCCTGCAGGCCACCAGCGGTACCTCTGAGGCTCCAAACCAGGTCACCTGGTGTCCTCTGGGCTTCTGTGGAGGGACGGCCAGGGCTCCGTCCATGTCCACGGTGCTCCTGACTCGGCTTCTAATGACAGCTCTGTCCCCTCCTGCTCTCCGGGGAGGCGACCCCGTGTCCTGCCTGGTCTTTGTAAGGAGTCGCTTACTGAGTTCCTCTGAAATGACCCTACTTGAATGTTCCATCTGTTCCGCTGGGACGCTCTGCACTCGCTTTCGCTACGCTTCCCACGAGGCTGCATTTCCTCCAACAAGCCTCCGTTACTTTTATAGAAAAGCGAACACCAGGATCCCGGACGAGGAGAGGCGGCACCGAGCCGCAGGGCACGGCCTGGCTCCCCGAACGGTTCTCGCCGGGTCCAGCTCTTCCCCACGGGGCGCAGAGCCGCCCGAGTCCTCAGTCTGAGAAGAAACGCCCCCGCTGCTCCGGCTCACTGCGTGCAGAGGGCTTGCTGAGGACGAGTCCGTTCAGACTGGAGGGAGAACACTGCACGCGGTCTACTTGAGGTCCTTGTCCGTGTCCGTCCCTCGGTCTGCGCCCGGCTCAGAGGCCACACGCCCGGGCCCTGGACCCACGGGGCCTGAGCTTCCGTCCAGGTTCAGCCCGTCTGATCGGCGCTGCTCCCCTGACCTCTCGGCCCAACCTTGTCATTGTCAGAATATTACCTGAGGGGCAGTAAGTGGGGCGATGCCCTTAAAACGCTCAGCGCGGGAAACAGCGCAAGTGCTGAAAACGTGGAGCCCGTGTTCACTCCAGCCGCAGACGTGTGGCGCGATGAGCGTGCCGTCGGGGCGCCTCTGATACCCTGTTCCAGCTTCTTTCTGATAGCGCAGGGGCAGCCGGAGGTATCTGTGTCTGTGCCTGTATGTCCGTGTATCTGCCACTGTATCTCTGTCTATAATTGTATCTATGTCTGTAGCTACGCGTGTACCCACATGTATCTGTGTCTCTATCTCTGTCTAGTTACATATCTAGCTCTATAATGACACCCTTATCTATATATGTTTCTGTGTATCTCTCTCTGTCTACGTCTACTCTGTGCTTCCTTGGCCTGGAGCACGGTCCCCTCTGTCTTGTCAGGGCTGTCCCACTGCACCTCAAGCTTCGACACCCCTCAGAGGCCTCCCTCTACCCAGCAGCCAGGCCCTGCCTGCTCTCAGCCGCCCCAGGTGTCATGACAGTCCTCTGCACCTGCTTCTTGCTCCTCTGCCCTTTCAGGGGTACAGAGCCTGTGGTCAACATCCCTGTCAGCTGCGCTGAGAGCGCACGGCGTCCCAGACACTCAGCGAGCCATGAGGGCTGCAGGCGGAGGGCTCGGCGTTCTGGGGCACACACTTGGGCCCTGGATGCAGGACAGGGGCCTGGGAGCCCAGGCCGCAGAGCCCCTGGAGACCTGCCGCAGCAGGCGTGACGTGGGCAGAGGCCCCAGCTCCTGCCCATCTGAGGAGGCAGCCTGGGGCTCAGGCAGTGGGGGCTCAGCAGTCCACATCGGGGGTGGGCGCAGCCCTGAGACGTGGGCCCCGTGAGGGCCGCCCAGTGGGCCTGGGCCTGGGAAGAGGCCAGGCCACATGCCAGCGGCTGGGTGCGGCCTTCGGGGGAGGCGGCTGCCAGGCACAGCTGGCCGGGCTCAGCAGAGCCTCCGAGGAGGCCACACACAGGAAGCCCTGGGCTGGCAGCTGATGTGCCTTTGATGATGTGCTGCTCCTCCAAGTCCCTAAGTTTGCTCCGGACTGTTCTGTCTTTTTGAGGCCGCAGCTCCAGAGCAGGGAAGTGAATTCATACTCTCTCGTCAATCACTGCAGGAGAGGGAGACAGGGAGAGATGGGGGGCAGCAGAGAGGGGGAAAGGGAACACAAGAGAGAAAGAGGGTGCAGAAGGGAAAATGAGAGGAAAGGGGTGAAGAAAGAGCTGCGTGGTCACGTGACTTCTCTGAAGGAAACCAAGTAAGCAGAGTAAGATATGAAAGCAGAGCCACGAGGGGACATCTGTGCGTCCCGCTCACAGACCCCTAGTCAGAAAGACACTCCTTCCAGAAGCGACTCCCGCTGGAAACCTCTCCTCTGTGCCCTCCTGTCGGGCAGCCCGGTGCGGCTCGGAGCCCCCCGGGGCAGGGCCCTGCGGCTCCCACACCCCCCGCGGGGAGCCGGCCTGTGACAGCGTTCTCACCGAGCTCGCTGAGCGGGTGGACAGAGGGGACCGAGCGTCGTGCGTGGCCACACTGCGGGCTGCGCGCCCTCCGGGGTCCGCCAGCTTCTCCCTCGTGCCTGGAGGACGGGAGCTCTCAGGTTAGTGCCGAAGCTCCGAGGGGTCCACGGGGAAGGATCCGGCACAGGACCCGCTCTGCCCACGGGGACAGAGGGCAGAGCTGCCTTTGGTGACACCTGTGCACCTCAGCTGGTGCAGCCCAGCAGCGGGAGGGCGGTCCCGTGCCAGTGAGCCCCCCGACAGGCGGCCGGTGGCCTTCTGCCTGTCCCAGGCGCCCGGCCCAGAGCAGAGCTGCGTCTCCCAGGTTTGCAGGACAGTTCACGAACGTCCTTGCGAAAGTGTCAAACGGTCGCTGCACCAGAACCACAATGTGCGGGGGCTGCAGATGTGTGGCAGCAGCCAGGACACCCCCACTTGCATGTCTGTCCCCTGTCACCCCCTCAGGCCTGAGTGGGGCGCGCTAGCCTGGTCCACGGGTGGAGGACCGAGAGGCCGGGGGGTGAGTGGGGTGCGGAGCCCATGGGCGCCTGCAGGTCCCCAGCCTCTCCCACCATCACACTAGAACACGAAGATCCTTGACTCGGTGGGCCTCGGGCAGCGGGAAGCAAACCTGCAGGACTGCCGAGTGAGTGCAGCGGAGTGAGAGGCGCGGCCGTCTGCCCCCCGGCCCGCCGGCCCCCCTGGCCCCCCTGCTGCCCGCCCCGCAGCCCACCAGAGAAGAGCCCCATGGGTGGGCGTTTGCTCAGTGATGGAGGGGGCACGAGGGAGAGCCCCACCCCACCCCACCAGCCCTCACTGCCTCTCTGCCACCAACAGGACCCCACCGTGAGGGGCTGACCTGCCTCGCTTTCCCCACGCTCCTCCACTGTGCCAGCTACGTCTCTCTCGGGCCAACGTTTGACATTTGCCTGGCAGCCCAGGCCCGCTGTGCTCAGGGCATCGCTGACTCAGGGGCTCTGCTAGGCCCCAGGTGCCTGGGGCCCCATCCCACCCGCCCGGACAAAGGGACTCAGCTGCCTCTGGGAGCAGAGTGGCAGGTGGGGGACAGGGGATGGCGCTCTGCCCGCTGGCGCTGCCCTGTCGGGCCTGGGCTTCCTCCCACATCAGCTGCTCTGGAACCTGGGGCCGCGCTAGCTGGTCCGCCGAGCCAGGCCCCTTCCAGAGGGAGCCCCCTTAACTGCCAGCCTGACTTCCGGGGCCTCCTCCCTGATTTCCCTTACGCCGCTGGGAGCTCTATTCTCAGCAGGCTCAGATCCTGCCCTGCTGCAGCGCCCAGGTCAGTGATACCCGAGGGCCTTCTGGAAAGACCCCCAGGAGTCTGCCCTGCGCCCATCTGTGGCCTCCTGTAGGGTCTCTGAGCGCACGTCCCTCGTCCAGGGCAGGGGCGCCCTCCCCACCTCAGGATCAGAGGCTCCACCCCAGGTCTGGGCCCGGAGGCCAGGCGTCTAAGCCCTTGGCTAGAATTCCAGAGCAGGAAGGGAACCCTTTCCGCAGGTGGGGGAGACCCAGTCTCCTCATGTGCACCCTGACCTCACCCCCAGGTTAACACTTCGGGTTCCTGCCCCAGGCCAGTGAAAGTAGCTGGACTCTCAACACTGGACTGCAGTCCGTCACCAAGGCCTTTGAAATTCCTCCCCGCTCACTGCACAAGCTCTAAGTCTCCAGCGGGTCTCTCGGGTCCGTAAATGTCGCGCACGCGCTCTCGGTCGCGGGGTCCTTCCCCTCCTGTCAGACGGCCAGAGACACGTGTGACAGGTCTAGCTGGGGATTAGGTGCCTCCTGTCCCCTTCGGTCCCTTAGACAGTTTCTAACTCCTTTCTTATCTCCATGGATTTCTTCTGCACGTTTTAAGGCATTTTGTTTTTGTTTTTGTTTTTAAATGGCTCCGAGAGCTGGTCTGGATCAGAAGCCAGGCTCTGAGCTCTCGCCACAGGAAAATGAAGAATCAGGCTGCTCACACCAGTTTGAGCTGGGGGGCGGGCAACGCGAGACTCGGGCTTCCCTGCCCTCCAGTCGTCCGCAGTCACCCCTGCCTTTCTCCTCTGGTGGACGCTGGCTTCGGCGGTGTGGGCTGCCCGCGCCGCTGTGACCACTGCAGCCTGCCTTCCAGCACCACGGGCGCTTCCATGTGTTGGTAAACGACAGGGTCTCGGAACAGCTTCCCAAATATTCTTTCCAGAAGAGTGAAAAGCGGGACCTGGGCGAACTTAGTTCTCTTCTGCGGTCGGGACATGGAGAGCCAGGCTTTGCAGCTGCCCCGGCCCCTGCACGAGAGGGCACAGCTCCCCACCAGTCTAAGCGGTGAACCCAGGACTCAGTAGCCACCCCCTTACTCCTAGTGAATCCATTTGCGTGTGTCTGCAGCGTCCATGGGCAGGTGGCTCCCGGCCAGCTCCGGGTCACCGTGAAATTCACAGGAGAACGCTCGTAGGCGGAAAAAATCACTCGCTAAGCCCAGTAATTATGATGCTTCTTTCTTTTTATTAAGAGAAAACCCCAGTGGATCCGCAGCTATTTATCAAATAAAAATTCCACAGCCTCTACATAATTGGATTTCTTTTTAAGCCTGAAAATGACCGCCCGACAGACCCGGCTTGTGGAGGGCGCAGTGGCGCACAGGATGCGGTGAGGGGTCTGGTGAGTTTGTGCCTTAACATGGAGACCACTCGGGACGCCTCTGAGAGCTTCTACTTCTGGGAGGAGGGAAAACAAAGACAGACGACACAGAAGGCGTGAGCAGTCCTCCAAGGCGGTTAACAAGGACTGTTTCGGGAGCTGTGGCTTTCAGCTGCCCATCGACACCCCGGCTCAGCTACAGCGAGGGTCCCGGTCTCTGTCCGTCAAACCAGCCCACACGCGGCCCCGTGGACCCGCCACCCCATTACGCTTATGGCTTCTGTGGGCTGAGACGCTGAACAGGCAGAGGGGGGTCATCTGTCTCCCCACCGTGATCTTGGGGTCACAGCTGGAAAGACTTAAATGGCGAGGGTGAGGCTCACGGCTGGGGGCCGGCCTGGAGCCAGCTGGAGGTCGCTTCCCTGACGGTGGTCTGCGTCCGCTCGGCTGCCCCGCCGCTGGGTTCCGCCGTGGCGCCTGACGGCAGCGCCCTCCTCGGCTTTCCACGGGCCTGGGTGGCTTGTCCGGCTCGGCGACCTGATTCCGAGAGAAAGGCTTCGTGCTGCCTCATTGCAGGTGTCAGCCTGCTAGGGTGTGGTGCCAGATATTTGGTCCACATTGCTCTACGTGACACAGGGGATGGAGATGTTTTTAGATGAGATCAACATTTTGAATAAAATCAAGTACCATCCCTAGTATGCACGGGCTTCTGTTAATCACTTGAAGAGAAAAGAGCCTCGCTGTCCCCAAAGAAGTGGGGAGTTGGCACCAGACCGCCCTGGAAGTCAGGGCTGTCACATCGGCTCCCCTGGGGTCTTCAGCTGGCTGGTCCACTCACAGATTTGGGGTTTGCACGTGTGTAGCCATGTGAATGGATTCCGTCAAGTCTGCCTCCCTCTCGGGCTTTCTGTCGCATTGATTCTGTTTCTCTAGAAAACCCCAATTAATACACAGGCATCTGGAAGGGGCAACCCCTGGAGCTTACAGAAGAAATGAAGGCTGAAGTACAGAATCCAGGAGGGAGGACCAGATAGGATTTCCTGTCCTTGTCTGAAGAGTGAGGACAGAGTGAGGAGCATGTGCGGGGCAGACTCCTGCCCCTCTCACCACCTCGGGGTACATGTCCCCACTAGAGACAGAACAGACAGGCAGGGTCACATGGCTTAGGTCTCGGTGGCACTGACCTGGGGGCGCTGCCACCTTGTTCTGAGCTTTGGGAGACAACTGAGCTCATGAATGTGCAGCTAAATGTGGGCCCTGGGGGCAAGCAGCCTGGAAAAGGGCCAGGAGCAGGGCCTGCCGTGGACGCGGGTCTGTGTGTGGCTCCCAAGCACCGGAGGCAGAGATGGCTCCACGCAGCGCTGCCGTAGCCGGGACGCAGGCAGTCCTCACCGTCGCCTTTAACGTGGACGCGAGCATGCGAAGTCCTTATTCAGGGTACTGAGCAGTCAGCTCCAAATCCAGACGTGTGAAGTGTCAACTGCGTGTCCATTCCTGGGTTCCGGGCTCACCCGGCTCAGCCAGGGGTCTCAGTGGAGGTCACTAGTGACAGACTCTTGACAAGAACCCTTCGCTTCCCCTAAGGGCAGGTGGCTTGGCCAGAGATAATCCTTCTTTGTCTCCTGATCACCCCCTCCTCCTGCCCTGACTAAAACTTCCATCCTGCCACCTTTACCTGCTCTTTCCAGCTTGCTGAGTGGAATTCAGGAATCCCTTGATAAAGCTGATTAGACTTTTCAAAATCAACACAGTCGGAGAAGTCAGGAAAGGCACCTGGCGCACCTGGATGGAGGAGAGTGTGGAGGCTGGTGGGCAGACCCCGACCCACTGCACGGCCCCTGGATGCACGGCCCCTGGGTGCATGGCCCCTGGGTGCACAGCCCCTGGGTGCACGGCCCCTGGGTGCACGGCCCCTGGGTGCACGCCCCCACGAGAGATGAAAGAAACGGTCAGGAGAAGCTAGAGGGGTGAGTGGGGAGCAGCGGAGGGCCTCTGGCAGAGACTCAGGACGAGTGGACATGCAGAGCAGGAGCCCACATGGCTGCTGCGCTCAGACTGTGCAGGAGACTGACCCACCTGACAATGAAAGGGCTTGAATGTCAGGCTGACGTGTCTGCGTCTGCTTAAAGCTCTGCTCCTCTAAGTGCGGTCCCTGGTTAGCTGAGCAAGATGGGGCAAGCAAAGCTGCTCTTTCTGCCCTTTGTCCTTCTCGACACCAGAGCCTGGACGGGGGCGGGGGTCGGGGGAGACATATGGACTGGAAGGGGCGCATCTGGATGTGGGCGGGGCGGGGGCATCTGGACTGGACCTCTGCTCTGGCAAAAGGCACGATGCTCAAGGGAAGGATGCAGAGTTCTTAGCTGGGAGGGTTCCTAGCGGCTAGACAGCATAAGGGTGTCTCAGTATCATTATTAGTGAGGCAGGAAGGGACAGGGGACACTAGGAGAGACAGGGATGCTGGGCAGGACTGGACTGGAATCTGAGCCCTGCCTCCCAACGGGCGACACTCAGGACCCCCGCTGACCGAGAAGGACCCGAGCCTGGGTGTAGGCGCCCTGGGGACAGCCGCCCGGCCTGTGCTCGGCCAGTGCAGTGCCTTCTGGAAGCCATCGGGCTTCGTCTGCTATGCAGCCACCTCTCCTCTGTCCGTCGCTGGGAGCAGAGCAGTGTCCAACACACAGACGCAGTAAACCGCCGCTCGGTGAGTTGCTCAGGCTCCGTTGTCACAGCACAGCTCTTTGTTTTATGATGGGATCAGTACAAGTTCGGCTGCAGGAAACCTTGAAGACAGAGAAGCATGTGCATTGGAAAAGAAGAATTCTCTCTAGATCTTGAACTTGGACCAGAACCCATTAACCTTTAAACATAGCTTCCTCCGGTCTTCCGTAGATGCGAACATTTCCATCCGGAGTTGACAAAACGAGGACCATAATCTACAGAGAGTTGTGTAAATGTTTAGTTTTATTGATATGTAGTTAAAGACTTTAGCAGAATCATTTTGCCAACATGATTCCAATTTCTTAAAAATAAACGCCCCTAGATCTGCGCGACTGGTCGCCTGGCAGGTGGTGATTTATGTGATCACCTCTTCCTGCAAACACCCAGCCCTGTGCTGCCACCCTCAGGTGTGTCCAGGGCCTTCCTGGGGGTCATTCCTGGGAAGCAGGTGAATGGCAAGCCCGTGGCTGCCCTTGGAAATGCAGCCTGGAAATAAGAAGGATGTCAGGCGGGTGAGTGCTTGGCATGATGTCCGCGTGAGTCATGAAAAACACCCTGAAGCCAAGAGTGTGAAGAGGAGCAGAGCGTGGATTTAGAGAGGGGAGGAGCACGCAGACTCGTCGGGAGTCTGGCTGAAGGACCGTGAGCGCGTGGCCAGCACTGAGGACCCCAGTCACAGGCAAGGGGCCGCACCCGCCAACGGGGCCTGTGTCCCAGGGCGCTGAGGACTCTCTGCGGCCACCATTTTCTTGGAGTCCGCTTGCTCACTCCGTGCTGATATTCAGGTAAATCCCACAGATGCATCTCCTTGGCTCTGAAAGCGCCTGAAGCTTACATTCTCAACAGAGAAAAGTGCTCATTTCTCAGACCTCTCCCAAAGGACCCTGGCTGACGTTGCAGGCTTTGTCTCCCACAAATCCATTTGTATGAGCCTCAGACTCCAGTCAAGAGAGAACTCTCTGGGTGATCTGACACCCACATTTTTCCTTCTCTGTTCCTTCCTGGGCCAAATCCCAGCCCCTAGAAGACCAGCTCCTCCCCCAGCTCTGCTCCCCTCTGCTAGAAATCCTAAGATTTCCAGGTCTGGGACTGACTCTAAAGTCTAGTTTTAAGGGTCTCGCCTGGGGCCGTGTCAAGAGTCATTGGAGCGATGCGTACCAAAATGGCATGAGTCTGACACGTCTTCTAGTCTAAGAGGGGAGACAGAACCGGCCGGCGTGCTGAGTTGTCTAACGAGAGGGAAACCTTGGGGCAGGGGCTGTAACCTGGCCCAATGCTGGCAAGTGGGGGGCGGGGGTGAGCAGACCTCACCTGTGTCTGGACCCCGCGCTGAGGTCGGGCAACAGAGGGGTTTCCTCGCCTCTGATTAAGGGGCCCCTCAGCAAAGCGGAAAAACCAGACCCGAGGAGTGAAGGCCGCATTTGTACCCAGGCAGCCCCAAGCTTTGAACTATGGAAAATGGAAACAGTAGCCTGGACTGGTCCTTATCCCTCAGGCTTCCCATGAGAAACCGTAAGCCCAGAATTCTGGGGCGTTCTGAGTGGTGGCCCCGATTTCTTAGCCAAGGTCTGCTCAGGGGTGAGGACTCAGGCCGGCCGGCTCGTCTGACTGAGGTGTCTCTCACGGAGCCAGGTCACACGGGAAGGACCAGTTATGCCGGAACAGATGCCCTTCTAACCAAGCCTCTTCTGGAGCTCGTTAGTTTTCTGTTTAGTGGTAAGTTCTTCTCATCTCTCAACTATTTGTAAAACTTGACACTTAGCAGCGTCATTCCCTCCACTTTGTTCTATTAAAATACCTTGATTTCTCTTGACCGTTTTTCATTTTCCCATAAATTTTTCTTTCAGCTTGTAAATTTTTTAGCAACAAAAAAACTCACCTTGATTTGTTTTCCAATGGAGATTGCTTGAAATATTTAGGCCAATTTAAAAATGAATTATTTTTTCATGCCGCTGAGTCTGCTGATCCATGAGCATCGTAGATCTAGCCGTGTGTCTCTCGGTCACAAACATTTATCTCAGTAACACTGAGGGATTTGTGTTGAATGCTCCGAATGTCTTTTATCTGACTTATTGCTGGATATGTGGCACGTGTTTGACACTATGCTTAATGGTCTGCTTGGATATCAAATGTCTAGCTTGGTTTTGAGTTAGGTAAAGAAATAGAGTTGTTTTTATCCTGCTTCGATACCACTGAATTAGTTTATGAAGACTGCTGGGTCACCCGGAGCACAGACATGTGCTTCCTTGCAGTTCTGGAAGCCGAGTTCCAGGTTAAGGTGGGTGATTGCTTTCCCTGAACCTTCTGCCTTGGCGGGCACAGTCTTCCTGCTGGTCCTCATATGGCCTTTCCTCCATGAGCACACATTCCTGCTGTCTCTGTGTGTGTCCAGTCGCTCTTCTTCTTGGCAGGACACCGATCAGATGACTTTTCTTCTAGGGACACCCCCAACCCGCCTCACCTTAACTCAGTCACCTTCAAGGTCATGTCTTCAAATTCAGTCCACGTTCTGAAGAAGTGCGGGCTGAGAACTTCAAAATGTGAATGCAGGGAGACAGTTCAGTTCGGAACAGCCACGTTGTTTTCATGATTGTTGCTTTATAATATGATTTTACCTGTTTTAGTGCATTAGGCCTCTTTCTTTTCTTTTCTTTTCTTTTTCCGAATTAGTTAAGGTAGTCATTTCATTCTATTCTTCCACCAGACAGGCAGGTAATGACAAGATTTCATGGAGAGTTGGAAGCAAAACCTGAAGCAATTTCTTGAAGTGCCAGAGAAGTTGTGTTAATGATCAATGATTGAGATGTTAAGGCTTCTGAGCCTTTCAGATATGCTCCCCCGGCCCCCACTCTGTCTCCCTCTCCCTCTCTCTACAGTAAAATAGGCAACGGGTCTCTCAAGTCCAGAAAGGAAGAACTTAGCATTTTCTGGAGCAATCTGGATGTGGGAGGAAGCTATGCCCTTCCATTTGAGTATGCGCTTTCCAGTGGACCAAGTCATAGAGTTTTCTTCAGTCTTCCTGTGACCCCTACGCCGCTTCGCGTCATCACTGCTACCCATGCTGCTATTTATTAACCATGATTTAGTTATCAAATTAGCTCCTCAATAGTCCTGTGAGCTATGCATCCCTTATTCTGCAAATGAGGAAACGTGTTTATGAATCCTGAAGGACTTTCCCAAGGCCTCCTGATTTTGCGGGAGAACTGAAACTTAATTCCCACACGGTCTGGCAGCAGATCGCTTCTGGATTTTATCTTCTCTCAGCTGATAAGAGTCTTGGAACACTGTGTCCATCTCTGGGTGTCCAGGTCTGAGGGAAGAGGACTTGCCTAAGGGATTTGACTCATGGGCAGGAGACTGGTTCCAAGGACTTTCCAACCAATACTTTTGTCAGACCAAGAGGTATCGAGAAAGAAAAGCGGGGACCAAGCATACATTTGGCAAACTATTAGACAGCCAGGCTGGTCGTCTGTGGGCGGTCAGCCTTGGTGCTCCAGGCTTGCCTTCCTTCTGTGCTGCTTTGACAGTGTCCCTCTAAAGCTCACGTGCACTTGGAGCCTCAGAATGGGGGCTTATTGGAAATAGGATCATTGCAGATGTGATTTGTTAAGATGAGGTCATATTGGTTAAGGGCCCCCTACACTCATTATAACTGCCATCCTTGTGGCAAGAGGAGTAGACACTCGCAAGAGGCAAACAGAAAAGGAGGTCTTGTGAAGACAGAGACAGAAATTATTCTGCCACAAGCTTAGGAGACAAAGGATTGAGAGCAACCACCAGAGGCTGGAGGAAGCAAGAAAGGGTCTTCTCAATGGGCTCTGGAGGGAGTGTGGCTCTGCCAACCGCATGAGCCTGACGTCTGGCCTCCTGAACTGTGTGGGAATGCACGTGTGTGCTTTTAAACCACACGATGTGCAGAAATTTGTGTGGCAGTCACGGGAAACCCACAGACCTACTTAGAAGTAGGAGAGACAAGCCTTTCTTTCCTAGATAGTTGGACGGCATCAGCAGAGGCCTCGAATGTCTTCCTCTTTGGGTTCCCTGACGCGTACACGTATCTCTGCTTTTTGGCACGTGAACATTAAATGAAATCAAACCCGACACCAGAGCTACTTCTCAGTACGTTCAGGCTGTGGTGGGCTTCTCAGACTGAGAGCGGCGGGCAGTAGACCGTCTCTGTAAATGTGCTAAATGAGTAAACACATCTGTGAGTTATGAGCATGGGAGGTAGACAAGATGACTGCATTTCTGGGGGCTCAGGCTTCCTCAGGCTTCTTTGATTCAGTTGGCTTTCGGGGATGGTCTGTTCTGGGCAGTGGCAGAGAAGGGCACAGAGTCAGAGAAACCAGAGTCCTTTGCTGTGCGACTTTGCGTCAATAACGCAAACCTTGCTGAGCCTTGTCTCTTCACTTGTGAGCCAAGAGAATAATGCCTGTGTCTGCCTTAAAAAACTGAGAGGATGAGTTATCTGAGCACTGGTATGTCACGGGTGCATTCATGGTCCCAGCAGCTGCAGTGCTCATCCACCCAACTCGTCCTTTCAAAGGGAGGTGCTTGCTGGCGGCACTTTTAATGGCCTCTGCACATAGGAAGCTGGACGTGTGTTTTCTGTGGGGTGTGTGTGTGTGTGTGTGATGAATTCTACAACAGCATATGTCTGTCAACATAACTTCCTTTGATAATCTTGCAAACATGTGATCACCCTTCATCATTGCTGAATTAGTTCTGGAAAAGTCAACGTTTTTCGAGCAGTCCCCTCCCGAGAGTGGGACATCGAGCACGTAAGTCATTGAGTCTCACATTTTCTGTCTCTCTAACTTTTCCTCATTCATCCTAGGACTGTCAACGCAGCTTTTACCAGGCGTAGGTGTGGACAGCTTTCCCAACTGAGTGGTAAGTCCATTGGTCCTGGTTTAATTTAAACACAATATTAGATGTGTTCCAGTTTTGACTACTGTACTCAATAAATCATATTCTCTGGAGGAATACAATGGAGTAAAACAGAAGAGGGAGAAGAGGAAAGGCATCAGTCTTGACTGATCATGACCCCAGGAGCTTCTCTCCGGAGGAAGAGTTGGGGAGAGTGTCTGCACACAGGAGTGGTTAGTGATACGGTCAGCCTGCCTCGTGTCTATACACGAGACCAGCCGCCCTCACACTGACCTGCACGCCGGGCGACGCGCTCCCTTTGTTTGTGAGGATGCCGTCCAGGTCTGACCGCTCAAGGCAGGGATTCCAGGTACCTTGGAAGCAGATGCTGGCAGCAATGACTCTGCACAGTCTGGTCCCCAGCCAGTGTTTTAAGCTTCACCAGATCCTGTAACCAGAACAAAGTGGTTTCAAGCCCCGCTTGGCTGATGTGAAATCCAGACACATTCACAAACCATTAGATGACATTGCATTGGTATTTTTATGACTTTGGGAATCCATTCTTTCTCTAACGCCTTAGACACCTGAACAAAGGATCCTGGTGACTGGCAGAGAGCAAGCAAAGACACCATTAAAAGGCAGTGTCCGTGCCACCATTGGCTCCAAATGCCATGCCCGTCATTCAGCAGTGCCTACCTCGGAGGCCACCTGCCCAGGGCCGCTCCTGGTCTATCTCTTCTCCAGGCTCAAATTTCCCCGAAGTCCACACTTGTGTCCCTGGTCTCCAGTCACCCTGAGTTCCTCGCCTTCCATGGATGCCCATTAGTGCTCAAGCCAACATTTTTGTACTGGCTGTCCCACCAATCTGGAGCATTCTCTGCTTGGAATGGCTGTAGCTCTCTTGGATGCCTGCCGACCTTCTAAGTAAAGGGCAACCATCTCTGAAAAATGCTCTCCAGTCCCCTTTCTGCTCTGATTTTTCACAGTCTTATTTTTATAGCACATATTCCCACATCTCTGATTGATCACCTGCTCTCAGACTGCTCCCTCCACCTCGGTAGCTTGTGACTGGGGAGCACAGCTGGATCTAGTGGCATTTAACAGCGTTTGTGTAATAAATGAAGGGTGCAATGATGGACAAATCCAATAAACGCTCGTGTGGAAAACCCCTGAAGCTTAGGGCTAAGGTGAGCTTACAACCATCATACATCACCATGTCATTCATGCTAAATAAGCTGTGACATTCGGGTCCCCTGAGGGGACACAAGTGTCCATCTGGTTATAAACTAAGCATCTGAAATAATTAGCCTCACAGACATCAGCTGTGTAGCCAGTTATCTCATATATCCACGGAGGGAGCTTAACTTTAGGTCAGCCACTGGCTTAGCCCTTGGCTTTGAGCGAGTATCTCTTCTTTAATCTTCCTGCTCATACAAGAGCAAAACACACTTTGATCTTTGACTCAGGGACTAATTAGGTTGAGGGGAAAGCCTCGCCACTTTTCTGATCATGGGCTCTCACCTTATGTGGACTTTCTAGTGTGGTGGAATCTCCCTCATTCTCTACCATGGGAGGTGGATCATTTGGGTTCAAGATATTGCCGTGGCGAAGGTTACAGGTAGATTTCTGGTGAGAAAGGAATTAGCATGCTGGGGATACATTTCACTAGCTTAGAGCACAAACCAAGGCCAAGGCAACTTTATAGGGTGAGATTTGGGTCACCCATCCTGTAACCTGTGTTAAGTTAAATCTCCCCTCTCAGCAGTTTTCCTTCCATAATACATTTGAGAAATCCTTTCCCAACCACAGGAAGTTGGGCCTAGCATTGACCAGAGTCTCCACGGCTGCAGGCACTGAGTTCTGTTAAAGTCCCCCAATCTGAAGGGTGGAGAGACTCCGACACTGAGTTATGGGAGCATCATCTCCAACGAAACCTGGGTCCTCATTGCTGTGGCTTTTGACACCTTCACAAGTGGTACCTGGAAAGAGCCTTTCCCACAGAAAAAGCTCGTGCTATTAGATGGCACTTTCTCTCTCTCAATAAATAAATAAACAAACTACAAAGAAATCAGAATGGGGATCCTAAAACGCTGTTAAGTAAACCAAAGGAAAGAAGAGAGAAGCAAAGGAACAAGAGATAAAAGGAAGTACAGAAATTTTAAAAAATATCAAACTAAAGTTGTGCCATATCAATGATTTCCTTAAATTTACATGGAATAAATAGCAAATGGTATAAGCCACAAGCTATGTGTTGACAAAATGAATTCGACAATCCAGTCACACAGGTACAATGATGCATCAATATCAAAGAGAGTGGTCTAGGGACGCGGAACGTAGAAAGCTGGCAACAGAGATACCGTGAATACACTAATTTAAAAAGAAAGTACAAGTGATGATACTGATATTAGATAAACAGACCTTAGAGGAATAAAAGGAATAGAGACAAAAGAGGAACAGCGCTCAAGAATGAAACGGACACCCTGAATATTTCTGTAATTAGATGAGATTAAATTCACCATTTAAAAACTCCTAAAAAAGAAATATCCAAACTCAGATGGATTTCCTGGAGAATTCGGCCAAACATTTAAAAAAGAACCAACATCAGCTTTACACAACAACCTCCAGAAAACGGAGGCACGGACGCATCTCCACCAGTTTTATTGAGGCAGATAATTACACAAACACAAAACCGAAACTTTGTGCCAAAAAGTACATCACACACAGACCCACATCACTCCCACATTTTGATGCAAAAACCCTCGCCAGAACCTTGCACAAAATGAATCTAGTAACGTATACGATTAATTATAAACCACGACTAAGTGGGATTTATTGCAGGTGTGCGTGGCCGCTCAAACATCTGAAAACCATCGCTGTCTGATGCAGCGGAGCGGTCCTCTGCAGAGGACAAACCAGAGGAGTTTTTCAACGGATGCAAAAAACCAACCCACAAAACCCTGGGAAAAGGGGCAGGAAAATGAAATTCATTTCGCTAGAAAACAAGCATTTTGTTGTTGTGCTGACCTGGTCCCACGATGACAAAGATTGAGAGTGACAAGCCGTGGTTCCCGGGCCTCGGAGAAGCAGAAAGTCTGCCGTTCCCTGGAGCAGACATGTGAAGACAGAAGACTGCGTCCTGGATGCAGGGAAGCTAAGTCTTGTTTCATGTCACGTAGCCTGTAATCGGAAATCCAGAGACTCTGCGCGCCAGGCCCCTGAGAGTGGACTCCTGATCTCATTCTTTCCTAAAGCCACACGGAACATCCATGCACACGACGTGCTTAGGCGTCGTGGAGAGGAAGAGCGGAATGTCTCAGGATAAGGAGAGTCAGCACGGCAATTTGGAATAGTTCTGATAGTCTGAACTCGTGACAGCTTTCCTTCTTGCAGTGTTTGGAGGGATGACTGTCATCATGGCAACTTTTCCGATGCTGGGTTCACGACGGTGAAACTGAAGCTTGGAACGGGAAGCCTTGACCAAAGTCGCACCACCGTTTGAAAGAGCAGAGCCAGCGAGACGCGGTTTCGTGTTTCGTGGGAGTTTGTGTCCTCAATCTGCAGCTCACCCAGCTGCTCGTTATGAATGAGCCGTGTGTATTAATTATGTGAGAAAGTCACGTGGTGCCTTAAAAACGTTAATGCCATGTAAAACGCCAGCCTCACTGCATCCTCAGTTGGAATTAGAAATGTGGCTTTTTTATTGTTAACTGTCTCAAATTCTTTTTAAATTATGTGAGAAATTCTTTTACAAAGAACTAACTGTCCTGTATTTGATCTCTTAAGTGAGCTTTCTAGCAAATATGGTAACCATAAGTATATAATAATAAAATCTGGTGGGTGTCAGAGGCTGTGGACGGGTTGGGTCTGGAGGGATTGCGCGTGTCATTTACAAAAGCGCGTCACAAATGTGGGGATGGTGTCTTACTTCTCCCTCAGTTTCCTCAAAGCACACAGCTGCTCAGCACCCTTCCAGGGACTGTTTTTTCACAGGACTCACCAGTGACTCACCCATGGATCACGTGATAGAGAAAGCAATTCTTCAAACCTTGTAACATTAATGACTGATTTGTGCCTGACACAGTTCTGAGTCCTTTCCACATGTTTTTGTCAAAACAGCTGTCCAAAGTAAGTACTGCTGATAGTGAACTGCATGTAACCCGACTGGTTCACCTTCGTCATAACAGGCAAACAGGAAATCTGGGGCTGGCTTCGGAGAAACTCTGATGCAGACATCTGTGCCCTTGACCATAGGACTGCTCTCTTCACCCGCCTCCCATGCCCATACCTCTCCCCCAGCCCCCAGCATTGGAGGGCACTGTGGCATCACCTTCCAGGGCACTACAGAGGGGAAATCTGGAAGGACTATTAGGAAGAGGGTGGAAGGAGGGAGGGCAGTGTGTAGGTCATGGTCTTGGACTGATAAATGCCCAGGATTTTGTGGAAATCTCAGGAGCCAGCATGGTAAGGGCTAACGATTTCCTGGGAGTGCAACTGAAATTGTGTCCAAGCCATGCGGATTCATTATACATAACCAGTGGGACACCCACACCTCCCTCTGAAAGGAATGGCGACTGCTTCTGGCGTCAGATCTCCGCTAACCACTCCTCCCGCTGCATCTGGTTTCAGCTCCGTCCCTACTTGGCATCCACTCTTAATGTTTTCCAAAAGTAGAGAGAAACTAGCCCTAGAAAGAACTTGAAAGTGCTGACAGGGAAAGTTATCAAGGGATAACTAGGTTATCAAGGGAAAGGTGAAAGGATGCGGTGACTTGGTGGGAAAATGACAGCCAGTCACCATGGAGGCAGTCACTCGACATCACGTTGATGGGAGGGATGCGGGGCAGACCCAGGCAAATACGGTGGCACAGATCCCGGAGTAATCTGTTTCCCCAGTCTGTAGGGAAGCCCTCTGATACTCCTGATTCTAAAAAATCCCCTGATGGGCAGAAGTTTGGAGACTCAAGTGTGGCGGTGGATTTCAAGCACTCAGTGGTCACTGTTGGTGGAGCATCATTAAAGGGTAATGCATACGCCATGTTTCTTGTCAGCAGAAGTGACCCCACTCAGATAAGGAATTCTCATTCAAGAGACATGGCACCAAGTTGGCCTGGTGGTAAGTGCTTCTGGAGAGAATACTGTCTCTTGACATGAGGGTGGGCACCAGGTGCTGAAGGAGAAGAGAGAAGAGATGGGTGTATCTCATATTATCAAGGAGACTTCTCTTGAAAACTCATTTGACCATGGGTTTAGCATCTCAAGTTTGTCTGAGGCCTAAGTCTCCACACCATCACTCATTGTGGTGACAGAAGGAAGCTACGGCGTCTACCAGGGACAGCCACACCAGGGACATTGCATTTCATGAGGGGATAGCGTCTCCTTCTTTGGCAGAAGAGTATGAGTTTACTCACACTTCACAAGTGAGAACTCTGTTCTCTAGCCGTACAGATACTATCCTATCGTCAGATTGAAGAGAGATTGGTTTTCTTACGTGATCAAGAATACACCCTTTTAAGGAAAGGTGCAAACCTTTCAACCTTACCCTGATATGGAGTTTAAGGACACTGACAAATAATGAACTTATTTTTATCAGCAGATGTATTGACAAATAATCCACATACCATAAAATTCCCCTCTTAAAGCATCTAACTGAGTGATTTTTAGTATAGTCACAAGGTTTTGCAAGCAGCACCACTACTGAACTCTAAAACATTACACAAGTCTCAGAGGAAAGTCCTACCATTCACGGTCCCCCCATCCTGTCAGCAATCTCCACTCCTGGAAAGAGTCATCTTCTCAACAGCTCTTGGAAAAGAAATCATCTCTGTGTGCCCTTTTGTGTATGACTTCTTTAGCTTAACATGTTTTCAAAATGCATCTCTGCTGCACCGTGTATTAGCAGCTTATTGCTTTGTAACGCCAGGTAATAATCCACTGCATCGATGTACACATTTTTCTAACCCATTTATCAGTTAATGGACCTTTGGATGGTTTCACTTTCTGGCTATTATGAAGAAGTCTTCTGTGAACATTCTTGTAAAGTCTTTGGAAGACATGTGTTTTCATTTCCCTTGGGCACAGACCGAGGAGTGGACTTGCGGTTCAGATGGCAGCTCTGCATTGTACTTTCTGAGACTGCTTGTGTGCAGAGAGACAGCATGTTTTACATCCTCCAGCAACGTGGAGTGGCTCCAGCTTCTCCACAGCCTTGCAGCATTTGCTGTAATTAAAGTCTTTGTTATTAAAGTCAGCCTAGTGGGTACGGAGTGGTTTCAATTTGCATTTTTGGCTGTTTGTGTATCTTCATGGGGTAAGTGGTCATTGAAATCCTTTGTCCAGTTTTTAACTGAGTTACGTCTATGTACTGGACCTTTAGCTAACACACAGTCTGCTGGTATTTCTTCTCAACTGAGCTGTATTTTAACTTTGTCGATAACATCCTTTGTTAGTTTTTAATTTCTCTGAAGTCTGATTTATCAAGAATTTTCTTGTGTTATTATGTGCCCATGTTGTCGTGGCTAAGAATTCACTACACATGTGAGGTTTTTAGGATTTATCATATGTCTTCTTTGAAGAATTATCGTTGAAGAATTATCTCTTACACTGATGAGGCTGATCTACTTTAACTTTTGTGCACGGTGTGAGGTTGGGGTCCACTTCGTTCTCTTTCGGGCGAATATCCACGTGTTCCAGCACACTGTTGAGAAGGGTATGCCTGCCCCACAGAGCGCCCTTGACATTCGTCAGTTTATCACAGACGTGGTTTTATGTACGCCTCTCAATTCTAGTCCCTTTGTTGAACCTTCTGTTTGTGCCACTCTGTCTTCATTACTCCAGGTATCAAGAGAGTTTTAAAATGTGAGCCCTTCAAATTTAGATTTTGTTTTAAAAAATATTTCAAATATTCACAGTCCCTGCCCATTCCAACTGCGCGTTTTGTAGGTAAAGCTTAGTAAGTTTATTAGGAGAGAAGAGAAAGCAGAGGGGCAGAGACCCGCAGGTAAGTGGGGCGTTCCTGCTGCCTGTAGAAAGACAGAGAGAAAACACGGGACAGGGACCTGAGGACCAGCAGACAACTGCAGTTCACACACATTTACGGGTCAGTGTGCCCCTCTCCTCAAAAGAAGAATTTGTGATTCTGGTAGGAACTGCATTAATCTGTAGAGGATGGGAAGTACTGCTATTTTAACAAAGCTGTATTCCAATCCATGAATATGGGAAGTCATTCCAGTTATTTGGTCTTCTTTATTTTAATGATATTTTATAGTTTTCAATACACAAGTCTTGCCTCTCTTTTGTTAAATATATTCCTGCATATGCTGTTACCAAAGGATCCCTATTACTGGTACATAGAGATTGTTCGCGGTGGTTCATTACTGGCATATAGAGATGCAATTAGCTTTTGTCTATCATTCTTGTACCTAGAAACTTTGCTGAACTCATCATAACAATTTAAATTGTTTGGTATATTCTTTAGGACTTTCTATATGTAATATTATATCCTATGCAAATAGGGATGAGTTTAATCTTTCTTCCCATTGGATCCCTTTTATTTCTTTTTGTTGTCACTGTGCTAGAACCTCCAGTCCAACGTTCCCGAGAAATGGCGCGTGCAGACATCCTTTCCTTATTTCTGACATTGGGGAAATATCCAGGATTTTACCATGAAGTTTGATGCTACTGAACATTTTTCATAGACAACCGCTATCGACCTCTGATTTTTGATATGATTCTCACTCCTCTCTAGTCTCTTGTGCAGCCCTCACTTATCTCAGGAGCTGTTTGAAGCTACGTGGGTGTCATCACAGTTCCAGAAAGCAATTTCCCCTTTACACCCATCCTTCATATCCAGCCTGCAGCTGTGGGATGGGCCAGAGCTGGCGGGCAGGGTCTGGGGCAGTGGAGGACCTCCGGTGCGAGCAGCTCTGAGACCCTCATCGGTATCG
>RJWH01004291.1:41496-113213 GCA_004363575.1 Solenodon paradoxus | reverse complement strand
AGACCTCAGTCGGCGGCCCTGCAGGTGCTGTTTGAGGACGCGGTGGCGCACATCTGCCGGGTCAACCGCATCCTGGAGTCCCCCCGCGGGAACGCGCTGCTGGTGGGCGTGGGCGGCAGCGGGAAGCAGAGCCTGTCGCGCCTGGCGGCGTACATCAGCGCGCTGGACGTGTTCCAGATCACCCTCAAGAAGGGCTACGGGATCCCCGACCTCAAGGTGAGGGCCGTGAGCCGGGTGGGGAAGGCCTGCCCCGCCCGCGTCCGAAGGGCAGCAGAGGCCCGCGCCGGACGTCTCCCTCACGCGTCCAGGTGCCTGTGCCCAGGGGACGAGGGGCTGGCAGTCCCAGCCCCCCAGCAGCCCCCGGGGGGCTCTTTCCCCGGCCGCAGGTGCTGGGCGGGCCCAGGTTCCATGCTTCAGACCCCGAAGCAGGCGTCTAGTGGCGAGCCCGGGATTCCGGAGGGATGGCGACCTGGTTACTGCAGGCCCCGCCTCCTCGGGGCAGGCCGCCCAGGCTTCATCTTGATTTCTTCACCCCGAAAATCTGCTCCCGCACGGGCACGCCGGTCTTGCGGGGAGGCTGGTCTGCCGGACAGTGAGGCTGTCTGGCCCTCACCCTGCTCTCTGCGCGGGGACGGCACCGCTGGACACCGGTCCGCTGCAGACATCCTGTCCGTCCCGTCCCGTCCCGCCCCGCGTGGATTCTTCTCTGTGTCAAAGGATGGGCCAGCGGGATCTTTTACGTCGCTTTTTAAATCCTAGCAGTGAGGAAAAGGGCTTGGTGACAGCTCCCGCCCCCGAGCGGCCCCGAGCCGAGTGGAAGGCCCTCGGCGGCAGTTAGCTCACTGACTTCCCCAGCTGTGCCCCGCGTGGAGAGAATCCTCGCACATCTGCGCTGTTCTCTGCGTTTTCTTGGTTGAAAAAAATTTTTAAGGAAAGGTGCAGGTAAGAGTGAAGGCGAGTGAGAGACAGGCAGGAAGAGAGGAGGAAGAGGCGTTTATTTCATTTGGTTTCCATCTTGGTTGCTCCCCGCGCCCCAGGACAGCACCCGGCTCTTCGGACGCGCGGGGACGGGCCGGCCCGAGTGGCGCGCTCATCCGCTAGGCCACCGGGGGGCGCCAACTCGCTGCTGAACGTTTCTTAGCCAAATTCTTCCAGTTCCCCTTGGTGATTGTCATCTCTGCTGTTGGGAGGATTTTTCTCCTGATAATCTTCCCGGGCCGGCCCTGAGGTCCCAGCGGTGCTGTTTGAGCTGTAGGCGTTGGCTGCGGCCCCTAAGACCCACCCCCGGATGGTGATCGGCGAGGGTGACGGGCCCCCAGAGGTGGTGGGCGCGTGGCCTTGTCTCCTGCAGCTGTGACGGCCCACTGTCCCAACGGCCCACTGTCCCATCTCGTATGGCCACCCCTTCCCACCGCCTGGCCTTTGACTCACCCCCAAATCCTCTCTGCTGGGGAGAAAAGGTCAGTGAAGGACTTCCTCGCTGGAGATCCTGTCCCTCTCCATCCACGCCCATCCCAGATGGCGGAGATGTGGGCCGTCAATATCCTGGGACGCAAGGTCCCCTCCGCTCCGTCCCTCCACCCTGGGTGGCAAGTGGGGGAGCTTTGCAGCTGGAGATTAGTGGCCAGACGGGAGCTAAGTGAGGCCTGGCCCGTGTGGGGAGGCGCGGCGGTGGATGTGTGCTCGGGGTGGGTGTTCGAGGAATTTAGGGACACCGGGAGGAGACAGCCAATGCACAGCTGGACATGAGGGGTTCAGAAGTGCAGGAGGAGGAGCCCGGCCCCCTGAGAGGATAGCCTTGGAGGAGACAGAGGGCGAGCACGGCAGGCCCCCGGAGGGGTCAACAGGGACAGAAGACCTGGCGGGAAGCTCCCAGAGGTTGGAGGTGGCCGCAGGTCCAGGCGTGGTCCAGACAGCGGAGGAAGGCCCTGCGGCTGCCCAGGCGTTGAGGAGAGAGCCAGAGAGCAAAAGAAGGGGGAGGAGGAGGGACCGTGAACCCCGAGTCCCTCCAGATGAGAGGGCCACCTCGCCCAGCGGCCGGAGCTTCTGGGCAGTCTTTCCAGAATCTCCCACTCGGAGCAGAACCCCTCTCTCCTGGCGGCACCGTTGCCTTGCAGTCTCAGACGTGATGTCCAGCGCGGTGCATCCTCCCTCGGGTGGGAGCCACCCGGCAGAAGCGAGGACCTCAGTTTCCCTGACCGCCTGTCGGGAGGTGCTTCGGCCTCCTCCCTGGGGATGACGAGGTCTGGCCTGCAGGCCCCACTGCAGACTCTTACTCTGGTTCTGGCTTCATGGCCCCAGCCGGCCTTCCTGAGGCCCGTGAACGGAGAAGCACGGTCCTGCTGACTCAGTCGGACCCGTGGAGCCTGCGGTCTTTGCTCCTCCAAGCTGGGAGCTGACCCCGCGCTTGCTGTGTTTGTTGATTGTCAAAAAAGGGGGGACTTGAGCCGGGTTTTTACCCCACTCACGCCCCTGTCAACTCCTCTCAGCAAAGACGCGGGGAGCGGGGGGCTGTTCCCCGGGGCCATAGGGCCACTTGGGAGCCAACGAGGGACGACTCAGGGTCTCGCGAACACTGCAGAGGCCACGGGTCCCCCGGGAAAATGAGGCTGGAGACCCTGAAAATTCACAATTAGACTAGAACAAGACAGACGGTTTCAATGTCTGCTTTTCACCATGTAAATGGGCAGCATGCTTCAAACACAGCTCTTCAGGCTGCTCTGTGACACGCTTTGCATTTTCAAACTCTTCCCCCTCCGTGGCTCTTCCAGAGCACCCTCCAGAGCACCCACTGCAGAGCACCCTCCAGAGCACCCACGCATGGGGCTGGGGCTCGCTCGGAGGGGTCGCTCCTTCCAGCTGTGAGGCCCCACTGGGAGCCGGCGGTGCGTCCGTGTAGGGTGCTTCTCTCTTGATGTGCTCAGACATAAGACACCCTGTCCTGTCCAAGCACCCGGCTCCCCTGGGCCCCTGAGGCCGTCGCCCCGGCCGCCCCCCGCCAGCCCCTCTGTCCTCCCATCTGAGTTTGACCTCTGATCTGTGGGCTCCTACCATGTGTGTCCTGTGTCCAGTTCACCTCACAGTGCGCAGTACCCTCAGCGCGTGCGTGGTGTTGTGCGTCCCTCCCGTCGCGAGTGGTCCCGTCGACCCCGTCTGGCGGGCCCCGGGGTGCTCGCGGGTGCTGCAGCTGCCAGCCGGCTGGGCCCTGAGTGTGTCCCCCGCCCTCCCAGCTGGACCTGAAAGGGCAGTACATCAAGTCTGCAGTGAAGAATGTGCCGTCCGTGTTCCTGATGACGGACTCGCAGGTGGCCGAGGAGCGATTCCTGGTGCTCGTCAACGACCTGCTGACATCGGGGGAGATCCCGGGGCTGTTCGCCGACGACGAGGTGGACGGCATCATCTCCTCCATGCGGCCGCAGGTGAAGGCGCTCGGCATGAACGACACCCGGGAGGCCTGCTGGAAGTTCTTCATCGAGAAAGTGCGCAAGCAGCTCAAGGTAGGGGTCCCAGGTGGCTGGCTGGGCTTGGGTCCCCCTCCAGCTGGGCTTGGGTCCCCCTCCAGCAGGGCTGGGAGCTGCCCCTTCACAGGACGGGGGAGCCGGGCAGACCGTGAGGCCGGGGCCCGGCCACAGGAGGGAGTGCTAGCCAGTGGCTCCCCAGCAGAGAACAGCTGACCAGCTGGCACCCCTCTAAGGAAAGAGGCTGAACTGCCCCCTGGACTGAGGGCCGCCTCCTCTGCCTCCTCGGCAGTGTCCCGTCAGGGCGGCTGTCCCCCGGCCGCCAGCGCTGCCTTCAGGAGGATCACCCCTCGTGGGCACACGGGCTGTCGGCCTTCTAGTCAATGCAAATAAAGCGGGTCTCCTCTTCATCCCCTGCCCGGTCACACGGTCTGTCAGTGAGTGCTGTCTCGGGCCAGGGACTGAGCCTGTCTCCAGCTCCCGTGCAGCCAGGTCCCACAAGTCACAGCGCTGGTCCTCGGGGCCTGGGGGAGGTGCCACGTCCCCAGAGACAGAGCTGCCCAGGGACGCACCTCCTGGACCCCAGGCTCTGCTGCCCCTGTGGGTGCTCGTCCCCCACGCCACCTTCACCCCACACCCCCACAGCTCCTGTAGGAGGGGAGCCAGTGGCACGTGCGTCCGAGGAGACACCACACTGGAGGCTGCCTGGCACTGGCGGACAGCTGGGCAGGCATGTCGCACGTGTGCGGGGTCAGGCCTCAGTGCTGCTGTCGCCTGCGTCCAGGTGGTCCTGTGCTTCTCTCCCGTGGGCTCCGTTCTGCGCGTGCGCGCCAGGAAGTTCCCCGCCGTGGTCAACTGCACAGCCATCGACTGGTTCCACGAGTGGCCGGAAGACGCCCTGGTGTCCGTCAGCGCCCGCTTCCTGGAGGAGACCGAGGGCATTCCCGTGAGTCTCAGGCGCCGCCAGGACGGGGCGCGGCGAGCGAGGGGCTGGCCCTGGCTCCCGAACCCCAGTGGCCGAGATCAGAGTTCTGGTGGCGAGCCTTGTAAAGTCAGAATGGATGCGAAGACCCTCGCAGCACAAGAGAGCTCAGAGCTGAGAAGTCTGCTGTCCGGCTGGGCAGCCCTGCGCTCCTGTGCGGGGTCCTTTCTGGGGGCTCAGGGCCCGCCAGCCCTGGGGACGGGGCAGCAGGGCCTTTCACCCCTGCCAGGAGAGGGAATCTACTGGGATGAGTGTGCGCAGCGAGGACTCGCCTTTGGCTGCCCCTCTTGTAAGGCATCACAGGGTGACAGGTGATGTGTGTCTCCTTGGCTTCCCTTGTTTCTCCCTTTTTAAGATGCTGCCCACATTCCCTGCTTGAGCTGAGAAATGATCATTAAAGGACCCCCCCCCCCACCCGCCGCCCAAGCACAAATCACACTTAGTCACCGCCCTTTACGTGCTCTGAACACGTAAGCAGGTGTTCGGTAGGACAAAGTCAGCGGGAAAAGAACTTTCTCCCCCATTTGGAGATGAGTGAGTGCGTTCCCCACGCGTCACCGTGACGTGTTTGCTGCCCGGGGCAGAGATGTGGGCCTCCCAGCCCGGGAGCGGGACCCGGCTCCACACTGGCCCCGGCGAGCCCTGTGCAGACGCAGGTGTGGATGAGCACGGTGCCCAGCCCACCGGAGTTAAATTCATTTTACAGGACAGTTCCTGGGGCCACCCTCCCAGCACCATCTTAGGGCAGGTGGGGTGGGTCCAGGTAGAGGGGACAGTGGGGTGGACAGAGGAGACTGGGGAAGCAGTGACCCAGCGAGACACGTCAGTGGACCCTGAGTTCTGGGCTGTCTGGCATGCTGCGGCCTTCCCAGGAGCAGGTGCCCGTGCAACAGAGAAGAGGGGCGGTGAGCTCTGCTCTTGTCACTGAGCCCGGCTGCTGTGCAGAGGTGCCTGCTGCAGACCGAGCACAGGGCTGGGGAGCAGGGGAGGGTTCGTTCATCTACTGAGACGGGAGGCCTAGTCTCACATCCAGTCTCCCTGAGCAGAAGCAGGTGGGTTTTCCGGGCTAGGCCAGCAACGATTCTGAGTCTGAGTGCAGCCAGCTGACTCTGGGCCGATGGTGACATTCTAGTGTCACTTCCCGAGGCCAGCGTCCCGGTTGATGCACGAGCTGAGAGAAGCACAGCTCCAGACGGGAGGAAGGTTCCTCTCAGCTCCCCGTGGCTCTCAGGAGAGGGGAGGAGGAGGAGGAAGGGAAAGAGGAGACGTGTTTCTAGAAAAGCAGCCAGCGGGGCAGGTTGGGGGCGCTGCCTGTGAAGGCCAGGTTCAGCGTGGCCTCTGTACAGCGTGTCCCCCGGTGGTGCCAGGGCACCAGCGCCCAGGACGGCCCCGTAGATGTCACCATCGCAGGCTGAGTCTGCCGGAAGCACCGCCGGGGTGGACAGGTGGCGGCTCCGGCCAGGCCCCCAGGTAGAGGGAGGCCGCTGCCTTTGAGGCTCCCTGCAGGGCCTGGGGGTGTCAGCTGCCCTGTCTTTGTAGATGGCAGTCAAGGCGTCCATCAATCTCTTCATGTCCTATGTGCACACGACCGTGAACGAGATGTCCAAGGTGTACCTGGCCGCCGAGAGACGCTACAACTACACCACCCCCAAGACCTTCCTGGAGCAGATCAAGCTGTACCAGAACCTGCTGGCCAAGAAGAGACAGGAACTGGTGGCCAAAATCGAGAGGCTGGAGAATGGCCTCATGAAACTGCAGAGCACGGCCTCTCAGGTAGGAAGGGCAGCACCGCTCCAGAACCGTCCGCCCTCACAGAGCGAGCCCTGCTTTTGGGAAGCCGCCGCCCGCTCCCCGGAGAGACTGCAGAGGGTCAGATAGAAAACTGCAGGTGCAGGCGCTTCAAGGAGCCCCCACCCCACCTGCTGCGGCAGGTCCTACCCCAGGAAGCACGGTCGCGCCCCCATTCTCTTGTTTTCTGAAAGAAAGGTGCAGCAGGAATGAAGGTGCACAGAGCAAGCAGCAGGCAGGAAGACAGAGGAGGGAGAAGCATTTGTTTTATTTGATTGTTCATCTTGGCTGTTCCCTCATGGACTGTGCTGGCTGGAGGCGGCGAACCCAACCACTACTCCACCAGCGCGCCTGCTGTCATTCTGTAACTCGTGACAGACATACTGCTTTTCCCATTTCCTGCCTGTCCGTAAGCAGCCCTAGCTGCTCTGTCCCCCAGGGAGCCCAGGGTGCAGTGCCTCTAGCTGCAGGTGGGAGCGGCCCGTCCTCCAGCCCCTGGGGCCTGAGCCCCTCGAGCAGAGCCAGGCCTCTTGCCCCAGCCACAGGCGGTGCCGGGGCACCGGGACCACCCCTGGGGGCAGGGAGGGGGCGGGGATGGGGGCTGTCACAGGAAGACAGGGCTGGCAAGACAGGGCCCGTTCCTGTCCCCAGATGCCACAGCGAACACACCCCAGAGAGGACGGTGCGATAGATGAGCAGCCCCTCTCGGTAGAAACCATCAAGAATGGAGACACATGACCCACCAGTCACTTCCGACGCCCTAGCACCATGCCACCCAGCCAGGCCCACTGCCCACCCCGCGGCCCCGAGGGGCTTGTCTCCCATGCCACCAGCCCCGGCTCGATCTGGTAACTCCAGCCACCTTGGTGCCGACGCACTGAGGACGGAACAGGCTTGCACCCTAGTGCACAGTTGGACTCGCAGATGCTCAGCCTGGAGAAGGAGAGGGACACGTGGGAAGGCGTCACCGGGCCTGCGGCCTCCGCCACGGCCCCGACCCGTTCAAGCGGAGGGCTGAGCCGGTCTCTTGTTTGCTCGCCCCCAGGTGGATGACCTAAAGGCCACACTGGCGATTCAGGAGGCCGAGCTCAAGCAGAAGAATGAGAATGCCGACAAGCTCATCCAGGTGGTGGGTGTGGAGACGGAGAAAGTCAGCAAAGAGAAGGCCACCGCCGACGAGGAGGAGGGCAGGGTGGAGGTCATCAACAAGGTGTGTGGGCGGCGGCCTCCCCCCTGGGGCTGAGCCGGGCCCCTGCCACAGACGGCCAGGCAACTGGACGGACAGACGGAGGGCATCCCTCCCAAGCTCTCCCTGGCTCTGAAGACAGCTGTCCGTTGGAGGACAGCTGCCCGGAGCCCCAGCTCCCCGCCCAGGAGCGGTTGAAAAACGCAGGTTCCAGCCCCAGCCTGCAGACTCGAGTGCAGTCTGTGGGCGCGGCAGAGGGTTGTGAAGCCGCCTGCGCGTCCCGTCCCCAGACCTGCTACAGTAGAGTTAGCACATCGCTGGCCAGGGCGGGCACCTCTCCGACGGCCCCGTCCTTGTCACTGCTAGTCTCACCGCCCGGGTCGCTGGTCACGCGTCTGCAGGAGCTGTAGAGTCCCAGCCGTTGTCCACTGTCTCCTAGGTCTGGGGATACAGCACTCAGGTTTCAGGGCCCAGGACAGGGCAGGGCCTGAGCCTTCCCCGGGGTCTGCAGACGAGGAAACTTGAGTCTGGGCAGCCTGCCTGAGGTCTGAAAATGAGTGAGGGGCAGGGCCTGGGCCGCACCCTGAGCTGGGGGACAGGCCTCTGATTCGACAGGCAGCTGTTGATGTCTGGGCACCTGCCCAGAGGTGCTGGGGAGAGAGGCCAGGCCAGTCAGCGCCTTCATGCCCCATCGTCATCCCCTTACTCACCTCCTCGGGGCCTAAAGAGGCATGTGAACTGGGGCCCAGGGAGGCTTGTGGCCTTGACGGGGCGGAAGGCTGCCACGCCTCTCCACCCTGCCTCCTCCGGCCCTGCAGAGCCCCGCCGAGCCCCGCCCTGGGCCCCCTCCTCGCCCCTCCGCGCTCCCTCAGGCTGAGGCTCCTGCATCCCCTCCCTGCCTCCTCCCCCAGAATGTCACAGAGAAGCAAAAGGCTTGTGAGACGGACCTGGCCAAGGCAGAGCCGGCCCTGCTGGCTGCGCAGGAAGCTCTTGACACCCTGAACAAGGTAAAGGTTCGAGGAAAGGCTGGAGGCTCTGGTCCCAGAGCAGACGTCCTACAAAGACCGTCCCCCTTGGAGCCGGCCCAAGCTTGGGAGACGCCAGGCCCCTTCCCGGGCAGTCATGGGGACCCAGGTCCTGCTCGAGGGCTCACACCCCTCAGGCCCGTGTCTGCTGTTTCCAGAACAACCTGACAGAACTCAAGTCCTTCGGGTCCCCGCCAGACGCCGTCGTCAACGTCACGGCTGCCGTCATGATTCTGACGGCGCCCGGGGGCAAGATCCCCAAGGACAAGAGCTGGAAAGCCGCGAAAATCATGATGGGCAAGGTGGACACCTTCCTGGACTCCCTGAAGAAGTTCGACAAGGAGCACATCCCCGAGGCCTGTCTGAAGGCCTTCAAGTGCGTGGGCACTGCCCCAACCCTGCCCCTGTCCCCCCACCCCAGCGCCGCCCGTCTCGCCTGCAGCCCCGCCCACTCCCAGGTTGGTCCCGCCCACTCCCAGATGCGCCCCGCCCCCTTCCAGGTCTGCGCGCCCCGCCGCCCTCCCGCAAGGCCCCGCCCCCTTCCGCTGTCGCTGGTGTGAGGCGGTGGCCTCTGGCTGGACGGTTGGACTTGGATTTCCCAGATCCCAGTGACAGGCGCCTGTGCCTGCGGGCCAGCGGGTGTCTGCTCTGGAGACGCGACTGTTCGTCCCCGCCGCTGCTTGTGTGCGTGGTCGCGCCGTGGGAGCTTGCCTTCGGCCTGGGTGTGAGCTCTGGTCACACGTGGGCGGTGTGAAAGCCTGTCGGGCTGACGTCCTGGGCGGCCTGTTTTCCTCGCGCGCGTCCGGTTTTGTGTTTCACTTAGTGACGCGCGAGGAGATTGTTACCGCCTCGCGCATCCCGCCCCCGCGCGTGGCTGAGGCGCAGGCGCGCAGCTGTGCGCCGTGGACCCGGTTTGAGCCCCCGGGCTGGGCGGCAGGAAGAACTCATCGGTGCCGCCGCCGCCGTCCCCGCAGCCACCCTGCCGCGCTGACGCTCTAGGCTGTCTCCGCGTTTGTCCTCCTAGGCGACACCCTGATGAGTGTCTGTGTCACCCAGCAACCCCAGGCTGCTGTCACCACAGGCTGCCCGGTGCTGTTCAGTACTGTGTGCGCCCCCAGAGTGCCCTCACTTCCCGCGACTATTCTGAGTTAACCGTCAGCCTGCTTTCTGCAGACCGTCCAGGCCGGCACGCTTAATGATGCCGTCCTTTTAAAACGCCAGTTACTAAGAGGTCTAGACTGGGTCTGGGGGCCTTTTTCCTTGTCGCTCTTGAGAGAGAAGACATTTAACCTCCTCTTTGTCCTAAGGGCAGGCACAGGCAGCAATGAAGGCGAGCAGGCAGGGAGGAGGAGAGAGGAGGAAGGAACGTTTTATTTAGTTGTTCATCTTAGTTGTTTCCCTGGCCCAGGACGCAAACCTGGGTCCTTGAAACGTAGGAGGACAGCAGTGCACGCCCGCCTATCAGCAACCCTGGAGCAGGGCGACAGCGCCACCAGGGCCCTCTGACTCCCTGTAATCCCAGCATAGCCCCTCCCGAGCTGTCACGGGGAGCCCCTCGGCCTCTCTGGCGCCGCCTGAGTAAGAGGGTGGCCGCGGGGGCCTAGGCGGGCTCCCGGAGCCCCAGCACCTGGCCCTCCACCCGTCAGGTTACTCGGGGCCAGTTACGGGCCCTCTCTGGACCCCGGTTCTCCTGCATGTGGGTGAAGTCACGAGGGAAGTAAAATAAGTATCACCAGGAGCTGGAGGGGAGAAAATACTAGTGTCCTCCGTCCAGAACACAGAACTCATGTCACAGTTTTCCAGTCTAGTCACCCCCAAATGCCACTCCAGCAGCCAGCACTGTTGCCTCTTCAGTATTCTTTCTGTCATCGTGACACCAGAAAAAAAGAAATGCAGTCAGCTCCCTGCAGTCGCCCGTCACCCGTGTGCAGTGCAGCCCAGAGGGGCAGACAGAGCCCGCAGCCCCCCGCACATCCCGCTGTTCCTCCCCAGGCCCTACCAAGGCAACCCGACGTTCGACCCCGAGTTCATCCGCTCCAAGTCCACGGCGGCCGCGGGCCTGTGCTCCTGGTGCATCAACATCGTGCGCTTCTATGAGGTCTACTGCGACGTGGCCCCCAAGCGGCAGGCGCTGGAGGAGGCCAACGCCGAGCTGGCCGAGGCGCAGGAGAAACTGTCCCGGATCCAGAACAAGATTGCCGTGAGCCCGCGCCGGCATCGCCCGGGCTCCGCGGGGGGGTGCACCTGGGGCGCGGGGAGGAGGGAACAAGGTGGAGTAGAGGTCACTGGACTCGGGTGGGGTGGGGTGGGGTGGAGCGAAATGCAGACTGAGTCAGGTGCAGCCTCAGTGTCCTCGACAACCTACAGCCACGTGAACGAGAGACGTCATAAAATTAAAGACACTTGCACGTAGTAAAATAAAAGGGTTTGGCAGAACTGCTGCCATGGTCGTTTAGCAGCGCAGGACCCAGGGCCCAGGCCCCCGGAGCACCCCCTGCCCTCCCAGGAGGGTGCCTACTTGGGAGATCTGTCCCCACCTGGGGTCCTCCCTTGGGGGAGCTGGGGCGCCTGCCTGTGCTGTAGAGCAGGGCCTTCCCCTGGTTTTCCAGGAACTCAATGCCAACCTGAGCAACCTCACCTCGGCATTTGAGAAAGCGACCGCCGAGAAAATCAAATGCCAGCAGGAGGCGGACGCCACCAATCGGGTGATCTCACTGGCTAACAGGTGCGCGCCCCGCCCGCGGCACTGCAAGGGCGAACCTAACAACCAGTGAGCCAGCCGGGGCCCCCGCTCTTGAATGGACAACACACCCACAGTGGGCCCCTGCGGCCCCATGACCTCCGGGAGACACAGCCTTTCGCGGTGCAGACCCCAGATGCTCCAGACTGACTGGGCATCAGTGTCCCAGAGGGCTTGCCCCGGGCAGGTTGACAGAGGGCCACCACTCCAAGACGCCCCCCGCCAGTCAGCACATACCCCTGGCAGCGGCCTGGCAGGGGGCGCCATGCTCCCCGACCGACCCACAGTGCGGCGCCCAAGCAGATGGCAGGGGGGCCAGGAGGCACGCGTTCCCAGCTGCCTCCAAGAAGCAGAGCTCTGCTTCCCTCAAGCATTTATTTACTCCCCAAATTCCCCCAGAAGCATTTCCACCACTGGCCCTCCAAGCCGCGGAAGGGTCTGAAGTCAAGGTGCAGGAGTGCCCTTCTCCTGCCCGCGCCTGGCGGCCGGCCCTGCCCGCTGACGGCACCTTCCGGTTGCAGGCTGGTGGGAGGGCTGGCATCGGAGAACGTGCGCTGGGCCGAGTCGGTGGAGAACTTCAAAAAGCAGGGCATCACTCTGTGCGGCGACGTGCTGCTGGTCTGCGCCTTCGTCTCCTACGTGGGTTACTTCACCAAGAAGTACCGGAACGAGCTGATGGAAAAGTTCTGGATCCCTTATGTCAAAAAGTTAAAGGTAAGAAGAAGGATCGCCCCGCCCCCAGGAAGCTGGGGAGGTCCCGGCGGGGCAGATTCAGCCCCATCGTACCTCAAACAGCAGCTGAGACTGGCTGTTCGGGGCGTAGGGTGTGTCCCCACAGCCGACAGTGATGCCCTTTCTGGCTGGGTCACCAAGCAGGGGGTGGATCTCCCACAGGGCCACGCTCGACTTGGGTCTGAGCGCAGAGACGCAGCTGCCCCTCTAAGACAGCCCCTGCTCACTCGGCAGATCCCCATCCCCATCACGGAGGGCCTGGATCCCCTGAGCCTGCTGACGGACGATGCGGACGTGGCCACCTGGAACAACCAGGGTCTCCCGAGTGACCGCATGTCCATGGAGAACGCCACCATCCTCTGCAACACGGAGCGCTGGCCCCTGATCGTGGATGCCCAGCTGCAAGGGATCAAGTGGATCAAAAACAAATATGGCAGGGAGCTGAAAGCCATCCGCCTGGGACAGAAGAGGTGCCCGCGGGATGGGGTTGTGGGGCTGGTGGGGGGGCAGGGGTGGGAGACTCGTTAACAGATGCTCAGCCCTTAATAAAAATCTCGGCCTTGGGTGGGTTGTCTGTGGATATGTGGCCCTGGGGAACAGCAGAGAAGTAAAGAATGAAATTCGGGTGTCTCTTCCCCCTACTACTGCTGCTCCTGAAGGAAGCACTGACCTAGCACCAGCACCCCCCACAGTTGAATCTTGGGGGTCATTTTGAGCCCACAGGTCTGCCAGCCGGGCCCTCGCTATCTGAAGGGTGAGTTGGTCCCAGGTGGCCTCCTTTCTAGGGCTGCCCCTCGGGGCCTGACTGCAGCCACCAGACCTGTGTCACGAAATGGCTCCATGCCGCCCACAGATATCTGGACACTATCGAGCAGGCCATCTCATCAGGGGACACCCTGCTCATCGAGAACATTGGCGAAGCCGTGGACCCGGTGCTGGACCCGCTCCTGGGCCGGAACACCATTAAGAAGGGAAAGTGAGTCTCGAGTCTCTCTGTGCCTGCTTCGTGGACCCAGCGAGCCCCTCTGTGTGGGGGTGCCCAGGTTTTGGGGTGCATAGCAGGGGCCTCAGTAAAACTGTGACGGAGCCCCACTCCCCGAGGAGAACCAGTGGGGCTTCCGGAATGTACTGGTGCTCCCGGTTGGGCCGCTGGTGTCTGTCTGGTGCACGTGGGTCTGGGGGAGCCCCGGCACAGTGTGGCCCCGGCAGCCTGGGCGGGCGTGACGGGGGGACAGCGGCGCATGACAAGCGGGCAGCTGGCGTGGAGCGGACACCGCTGCCGAGATGGGCACAGCCAGAGAAAGAGCAGGTGCTGAGAGGACGGAGCACGAGAAGCCACGCCCTTCCGGGGGCCCCGTGGGGGCACGAGGCGCAGCCTGCCGACGTGTGGGGCGCCTGCGCGTGCCCCTGACCTCGGTGGCCTCCGTCCTCCGGCCACCAGGTTCATCAGGATCGGCGACAAGGAGGTAGAGTACCACCCCCAGTTCCGCCTCGTCCTGCACACCAAGCACTTCAACCCGCACTACAAGCCCGAGATGCAGGCGCAGTGCACCCTCATCAACTTCCTGGTCACCCGGGACGGGCTGGAGGACCAGCTCTTGGCCGCGGTGGTGGCCAAAGAGCGCCCGGATCTCGAGCAGCTGAAGGTACCGGCCTGAGCCGGCCGCGCGGCTCTTGGGGCTGCTCCCTGAAGGCGCCGGGCTGGGGACACCCAGTGCTACCTCATGACAGGATCAGCCCCTCTCCTCCCCCAGACCTCACTCTGCATTAACCACCATCTTCCCTGGACGGGCAGCTGCCCAGCACCCCAGGGAAGGGCCTTTCTGCCAGGCCCTGGGCTCCGCCACTCTCTTCCTCTATCTTAGCCTCGCACACGGCCCCCCACCCTCCGCCCTTCCCACAGCCCGGGACCCCGTGCCCTAGGCCCTAGGCCGAGCGTGCTGACGCCAGACACCCAGCCGATGAGACCGTCCCCTCCCGCAGGCCAACCTTACCAAGTCTCAAAATGAATTCAAGATCGTCCTGAAGGAGCTGGAAGATTCTCTCCTGGCCCGCCTGTCGGCTGCATCGGGAAACTTTCTGGGAGACACAGTCTTAGTGGAGAACCTGGAGACCACCAAGCACACGGCCAGCGAGATTGAGGAAAAGGTGGGAGGCCCCGACGGCCGCTGCGAGTTGGGCGACAGGCAGGGAGACCGGGCAGGTCCCCGCCAGCTGCCCAGCGTCTCAGGCCGCTCCCGAGGTGGCTGAGAGCTCTGGGCAGGGTGAGCGGGCCCTCCGCACATCAGGCGCCTTCGCTCGAGTCCCTGCTGCTTGTTTTAAGGTGAAAGAGGCAAAAATCACAGAGGTGAAAATCAACGAGGCGCGCGAGAACTACCGGCCGGCCGCGGAGCGGGCCTCCCTGCTCTACTTCATCCTCAACGACCTCAACAAGATCAACCCCATCTACCAGTTCTCGCTCAAGGTGGCTGGTCGGCCGGCGGAGGGCAGCGGCGGGTCCCGCTGGGGTGGTCGCCCGGGCCGCCAGGGCCTGCACCCCGGGGTGGCGGCTGCGGGCGGAGCAAGCACCGGAGGGCAGCGTGCGAGCCGATGCCTTCGACAGGCCTTCAACGTGGTGTTCGAGAAGGCCATTCAGAAGACCACGCCGGCCGAGGAGGTGAAGGAGCGGGTGGCGAACCTGACGGACGAGATCACCTACTCCGTCTACGTCTACACGGCCCGCGGGCTCTTCGAACGCGACAAGCTCATTTTTCTGGCACAAGTCACGTTTCAGGTAGAGTCCAGGCGGGCAGAGGGCGGCAGCCTGGCGGTGCAGGGTCTCAGGCCGGGCCGGGCCGGGGCGCGGCACCTGCTTTCTAACTGGACGCCCGGTGACTGGCTGAATCTCTTCGCATGGAGCATGAGGGGCCCCCGCGAGAGAATCTTACAAAGAAACGTCACTTGTTGCACTTAAGTCCAGCTGCAGCCGGCCCTGCGGGCCCTGCGGCCCTGTTTTGAAACGCCCTCCTGCTGAGACCCCCAAGCACAGACTGGGTGGGGGGAGGGCGTGCCTCTGGGCGGGATGTCAGCCCGGCCTCTGAGCAGCAGCCTCATTGTGAGGCCCTCCAGGCAGGGGCCAGGCAGGGGCCAGGCAGAGCAGCTGAGCGCAGTGCTGGGGACTGAGCTGGGGACTGAGCGCCGGCAGCAGCGGCACACAATGGAGAGTTTAATTTCCCAGCGCAGAGCACCTTCGCTTCAGACCAAAGAGCTTTTTCTTTGAACCGCTCTCACCCCACACCCCAAAGAAGGGGGAGAGAGGGAGAGGGGGAGAGAAGGGAGGAGAGAGAAAGGGGGGAGAGGGAGGGAGAGAGGGTCTGACTTGGCAACTCTGTGGAGTCTGAGCCACAGCTGCTGTTTTGGCTCCTGGCTGGGGGTCACGATGACCGATGACCGTCCCCCAGTCCCTCCACAGGGGTGCAGCTGCCTGACACACTACCTGGTATGGTGACTGGGAGGGGGACCGGCAAAGCCACTCTGGGACACGCCCAGCTCTGGCTCTGGTAGCTCCTTTCTCAGTGGCACAGTGTCCCCACGTGGAAGGCAAGAGGCGCAGAGGCGCTCGGCCCCCCCGTGACAGCTCACGGCGTGAGACACACCAGACACAGGAGGCCACAAAGCCGGCCCCGCGTCCAGGACGTGCTGGCACCGCCAGGCCTGCAGAGCCAGAGCAGACGGGTGACCGCCAACGGTGGGGGGCCTGGGGGACGGGGACCCGCTGGGTGATGACAAACTCCAGGAACCAGACAGCGGCGGTGGCATCACGATGTGAATGTCCCAAATGCCGCTGGGTTTTAGGCTCCCGTCAGGTTCGGATGGTCAGTTTCACGTACACGTGCTTGACCCTCATTTGGAAGTTCCGAGGTTGGTTTGCACGGACCCCAGGCGTGGACAGGGCCCCCCGCACAGGGGCAAGGAGTCCGCCTGTCCTGCGCCCCCATGCACTCCAGGGACAGCACTGTCACCGGCCACAGGTCCTGTCCACGAAGAAGGAGCTGAACCCCGTGGAGCTGGACTTCCTCCTGCGGTTCCCCTTCAAGGCCGGCGTGCTGTCCCCGCTGGGCTTCCTGCAGCACCAGGGCTGGGGTGGCATCAAGGTGGGTGCTCCTCAGGATCTCTCCCTGCGGCTGCTGGGACGTCACCGGGGTGGCCCAGTGGGCGGCCTGGGGCCGCGGGGCCACCCGGCAGCCAGAGAGTTAGGTCCCGAACACGCCCCTCCCTCAGCGCCCGGACTGCCGCTGAGCCGGGCATGTCGGGGTGCCCCCGACCCTCTGCCTCCAGGAAAGCATGGACTGTGAGGCTGTTCCTCAGGCTCTGGGCACATACTTGGGGCCCTGAAGAAGGGGTCCCCGTGGAGAAGGGCTGTCTCCGACCCCTGCCCAGTCTCCGGCCACTTGGCCGGCGGGCCTGGAACTGGGCGGAGCTGAGAGGAGCCTCCTGCCTGCCCGCAGGCCCTGTCGGAGATGGATGAGTTCAAAAACCTGGACAGTGACATAGAGGGCTCCGCCAAGCGCTGGAAAAAGCTGGTGGAGTCCGAGGCGCCGGAGAAAGAGATCTTCCCCAAGGAGTGGAAGCACAAAACAGCCCTGCAGAAGCTGTGCATGGTGAGGTGCATGAGGCCCGACCGCATGACCTATGCCATCAAGTGAGTGTCCGTGCGGCCTGGGGTCCAGGCGGGCAGTCGTGCCCGTGCCAGGTGGGCCTCCCTCACCAGGCAGCTGGCGTGAGGGCTCTCGGCCGCCCCACAGACTCGACCCCCAGGGGCCGCTGACCACCACTAGGCCTGCCTCATCACTCACTCCTACTTCACCGAGGGAAAAAGCAAGGCCCCGAGGGGGCGGAGGCAGGACGAGCCCCTCTGCTGCTGCTCTCTGGGGTCTTAGTAGCTCTGGTGTCCCAGGCGGGGGTCGCCGGCAGCCTGGTGTGAGCGAGGGGAGCTGTGGACGACGAGAGAGCAGGGCCCACCTCTGTAGCGATTCCCCAAACGCCGCCGGGTCCCCACCAAGAGCTGGAGTCTGACTCACTCACGACCTTCTGCTTCGCCCTGGGCTCCCGAGAGGAGGAGGAAAGGCGGGGGCTGCAGGGGGCGCCGGGTGCAAATCCTGGCAGGGGCGCAAGGGGAGGAGCTGCGCCATCAGGGAGGCCGCGGGAAGGGCGCCTGACACGGCAGGGGGATCATCCTCTGACTGCACACCCGTGGGGGCACGGGGCGCCCCAGGGAGGGCGCAGCTCAACCCGGCCCCTGCACGGTGCCCCCACGAGGCTGTGGCATTGCTGTGAGTTGTGGACAGCAGGCTTACCTGCCACGTGTGCAGGACTTCAGAGCGGACACTCAGGGCAGTGTCCCAGCAGGCTGGCTGGGGGCCGCCAGTCACAGTCACCTGCCTCGGCCTGGGAGGATAGGGGTCGCCCTGGGCACAGTCGCTGGCAGACGGGCTCTCCCAACTCAGTCCTGGCCAACTCAAGCACTTGCTCGTGTCTGCACGTGGACGCTGCCGCGGGGCCCATGACAGCCCACCAGTGCCCCTGAGTTCTGTGTCCCTGTACTCTGCCTGGACACAGTGCCAGAGGCGCGGCCCTGGAAGCATGGCACCCGCACCATAAGTTCGCCTACAGAAGATGACCAAAGGGCCTGGCAGCTGCTCGCCACCATAATTTAGTGACACCCTGGCCCAGGGCAGCCCAGAAGCCAGAGTGAAATAAAGGCGTCCCCAGAAAGTCCCACGGGACGGGGATGGTCTGCTGACTCAGAGGGAAGGGGTCGGGGGTACAGGGCAGCCCCACGTGGACCAGCCACTGGGGCCTTCAGACGGCCCCCACCTGAAGCGGCCAGTGCTGCCGTGGTCGCAGTCGAGGACAGGCTGACTACTAAGTAGAGTCCACTCACTCCAGCACCCTGACTCCTCGGCGGCGAGCTCCGCCGTCTGTGCTCAAGGGCGGCAGGCGGGCGAGGCTGCGGAAGGACGGTGTGTCGGGTGGTAAGGGAGGACAACGTGAGGCCCATGGCCTCGGGGCTCAGCCGCGGCCGTCAGCGAAGCCCCTTCCTGCGCAGCCCCTGCGGAAGTGCGCCTCAGCCTGCCCTGCCCAGCTGTGTCGGGAACACAGGGTCCCTGAGGGGCCACAGCCACAGTGCGAGGGCACGTTACGCCCGAGCTGTCCCATCTTGGCTGACCTTGTGCCTTTGAAAACAGGGCTACAGCTGGTTGAGGCTCTGGAAGGACAGGGCCGTCACCAGTGCAGCCCGGGAGGCACGCGTGTCCCCACGCGCTCCCCAGAAAGAAGGGAGGCCCCAGGCCCTGCGGAGATGGCTGGGGCCACAGCCCTGGCCTCAGGCTCCCGGCGCTCCGCCCACCCGCCCACCAGGAACTTCGTGGAGGAGAAGATGGGCAGTAAGTTCGTGGAGGGCCGCAGTGTGGAGTTTTCCAAGTCCTACGAGGAGAGCAGCCCCTCTACCCCCATCTTCTTCATCCTGTCCCCCGGCGTCGACCCCCTGAAGGACGTGGAAGCACTGGGTGAGTGCGGCCGGTGGCCAGGTCCCCAGGGGGCTGTGCCTGCGTCGTCCGTCACGGACACCCACTGGGACGGCCACGGAGAAGCGGGAGCCGTGCACGCCACAGTGGGCCGCAGGAGGGTGCCGGGGCACACTCCGGATGACCACAGGACCGGCACCCCTAAGGACGGAGCGGTCTCATGGGCCTGGCCACGGTGTCCACTCCCAACAGCCAGGCGGGGGCGGGTCTGGATCGGGGACCCTGTTAGGGACTGCGGGACGGGGGCAGCTCTGCGGTGGCACAGGGTCCCCTCTGGGTTGACAAAGGTGTCTGCAGCCAGGGGTCTGCACACCTGCTGTCTGAGAGTAGTGACCCTTCCGTGCTTAGTCCAACGGTCCGTTTGAGTCTGTGTTTGGCCACAGCCAGAGAAGGCGGGCCGGTGCGCGGGGCCCAGCGCGGGCATCTCGTCATCATTTCATCGTCCCACGCTGTTCCTGTTTTCAGGGAAAAAGCTGGGATTCACCATCGACAATGGAAAACTGTACAATGTGTCCTTGGGGCAGGGGCAAGAGGTGGTGGCCGAGAACGCCCTGGACATGGCCGCAGAGAAGGGGCACTGGGTCATCCTGCAGGTAGGGGCACTGCGTGGTGAGGGCCCCCACGCCGAGGTGGCCCCTAGGCCGGACATGGCGGTGATGGGACTCATCGTGGGGATCCGGCGGCCCACGAAGGGAGGGGAGGCAGCCCCACACCGAGGGGTTGCAGGAGGTCAGCGAGGCGCCCCCGGGTGGGAAGAGGCCATGGACCAGGGCACCCAGAAGGAGTATTTGAAACAAAACTCTGGGTTGGCAGAGCACGGTCCTGCCCACCCCTCGCCCGGGTGCTCCCCCTCCTCCCTCCTGGCCCACAGCCTCCCATGTGTTTTGGGCCGAGCGGGCCGCTCGTTTTCACGTTCCCAGCGGTCAGGCGTGTCCCGCTCGCAGAGAACCAGGACCGTCCGCAGCGCAGGCAGTGGGCAGCGCGCTGCCCGGGGCCCGTCTGCTGAGGGGCCTGAAGCCCTGCTGTGGGATGTGGTCGCCTAGTCCAGGTCTCCGGGAGGCCTCGCCCTGGGGTCTAGCCTGGTGGCGCTGTGAGACGGCAGCGGTGGGCGGGAAGGGCTCCCCAGAGGCGCGGCTCAGCCCCGGGCTTGGCTGCAGAACATCCACCTGGTGGCCCGCTGGCTGAGCGCCCTGGACAAGAGGGTGGAGCATCTCAGCGCGCACAGCCACGAGGACTATCGCGTGTTCATCAGCGCCGAGCCCGCGCCCAGCCCCGAGTCCCACGTCATCCCCCAGGGCATCCTGGAGAGTGCCATCAAAATCACCAACGAGCCGCCCACCGGCATGCACGCCAACCTGCACAAGGCCCTGGACCTCTTCACCCAGGTGGGCTGCCTGCCGGGGCCGCAGCAGACAACTGCAGGCCCACGGTGGGAGCTCCGTGCCCAGCCTCCCCCACTGCCCGGCAGGCCCCATCCTGGGGCGGGCACGTGTCTCCCTCCTGCCGACTGCCGTCCAAAGGGCCATCCCTGAGCTGACAGCACCATCTCTGTGACAAGCAGTGGGGATGTCGGGGTAACCGATCAAGCCCCCATCTGCTTCCCTCCTCTCCAGGTGGCCAGCAGGGCCTCCAGCCAGACACCTGCCCAGACCTGTCAGTCCCCAAGGGACTGAGGACAGGGTCCCTTTCTGGATGCCCCGTGTACTATCCCTGACATTTTTCATGTGGTGACCATTGGTAGATGCCTGTCCCCGGTATTCTAGTGCCAGCAGCCCCTGGCAGAGTGCCCAGCCTGAGCGGGGGGAGCCTTGCTGAGCACAGTCATTACAAACCCAGAGATTCAGAGTTGGGGCCAGACTGGCCTCTCCCTGTGGTCAGCTCCAAGGGTTTGCACCCCGTCCTCCTGTAGTAGGACCTGATCCCCATGTCCAGAGCGCTTGTGTCTGCAGGTAAAGAAGGAGGGACGGAGGATGGCCCTACCTCACTGAAGGAGTCCTGAGGTGTCCAGCATTGGGGACATCTTATCAGGGAGGAGGGTCATTAATTTGACTTAGTCAGTCCATAAACAATGTAACTGTGTTTGTAACAGAAACAATGATCAGAAAGTGTGCTCTTGCCCGCTCAGCTTAGGGGAGGGACAGCTCAGAGCAGCCCATGCTTTATCTCAGCCCCGCACCAGCGCCTGCGCTCACACCCGCCCCGCCCCGCCCCGCCCGCGCCCCCCCCCGGCTGGCAGACAGGTCCGCCGGGCAGGTATCCGCGTGACCCGACCCCGGGCTCCCCGCAGGACACGCTGGAGATGTGCACCAAGGAGACTGAGTTCAAGTGCATTCTCTTTGCTCTGTGCTACTTCCACGCCGTGGTGGCCGAGAGGCGCAAGTTCGGGGCGCAGGGCTGGAACCGGTCATACCCCTTCAACAACGGGGACCTCGCCATCTCCATCAACGTGCTCTACAACTACCTGGAAGCCAACCCCAAGGTGGGCCCCCCGCAGCACCCTCGCTGTAGGAGTTCCGGGCCCTCCCTGCGGGTGTCGCTTTCTGACCGCTTTCTGCTTGTGGGCAGGCCAGTGCTGCCAGAGGCAGAAGATGGTGTGGAGGGAGGGCAAAAAAGTGCTTCCTGGACAGCGGGAAGTTCGCGTTGAGGATTAAAATGAGCAAGCAGACAGCCGCAGAGGAACCAGAGACGACCGTGGCGCCTGGAAACTGCCCTTGGGGTCGACCCGGGCAGAGCCCACAGTGAGAGGTGCGCACCCCGTGATGGCCCAGTGGCCTGTCTCAGGGGTGCCCCCCGAGGCTCAGTCATCCCAAACGAGAGCGGCATCCCCACCTGGTCTTAGGATCTCTGCAAAGCCTGCTGCTGCAGCAGCCTGTGACCCAAGAAGGCTGTGTGCCCCGTAACCTGGGCAGCTCCTCCTCGTCCGGGACTCTTGACTCCCCAGAGAGCGAGGAACCCAGTGAGAGATGGGCAGGAATCTAAGCAGTGTCAGGTCCCCAGTGTGAGGTGGTCAGAGGGCTGAGGGGCAGCCCCGCCCTCCCCGCACCCACCCTCTGTGGCCCGATGGGCCATGGCCAAGGCTTGGGCTGCAGGTTTGTAGCCCAGCCCTCCCCTCATTAGCTGGGAGAAAGCCCAGCCTCAAATCTTCGGGGTTGAAGCCAGGAGAGGTGGAAAGTCCTGTTGCCAGTGGCTAGGCCCTCCTGCAGGGTCACGGAGGCCAGGCAGGCAAGGTGATCATGGCCCTGCCCACTTGTTCCCATGGGCATCCGGGACCGTCCAGTCGGAGGCAGACTCTGACAGCAGTCGTGGCTTTGAGGCCCAACACCTCACCCCTTGGCTGAGCTGGACCCCTGCTTAAGCGGCCATGATGGAGTTGCCCAGCCCAGACCTCAGAGGAAGGTGACCCGTGGCTCGCCGTCACCCACCCTGCAGCCTGGAGTGTCTGTGATTAGTTCCTGAGTGAGATGCCAACACGTGGAGAAGGCAGGGGACGGGACGGGCAAAGTCGGCCCCCTAAGTACCCCCACAGAGGGCCACGTGTGTCCGGTGGACACTGATCATAAGGGGAAGCGTGGGTTCCAGTGGCAGCGGGCAGGACATCACCGGGGGCCACTGCAGGGAAGAGACTTGGGGCTCCTCGGGGAGGTGGGCAGGGGAGGGGCAGCCATGTGAGATTTACAGGCCTTGGCGTAGAGGGAGACACGTGTTAATCGCAGAGTCCAGTCTGGGCAGGACGCCGTCAGGGTGCCCTCCGTGGGCCTGTGGCCAGTGGGTAAGGGGCAAAGGGCTCACAAGTCAGGGCCCATTGGCACAATGAGGCGGCCTTTGTGAAAACGGACGGCAGGGGGCGCCATGGGGCCAAGGGCGGCCCACTGTGGAGTGTGGGGCACCAGCTGCGGGACCCAGGAAAGTCACTGCCAGGGAGCAGCCCCTGCCCCCGACCCCGCCAGCCGCTCTCTGCCGGTGACTGAGGGCAGCGGGGGAGCCTGCAGCCCGGCGGGCGAGGAAGCGGCAGTGGGAGCCAACAGGTGGCAACTGCTGTGGGTCACAAGGCGCCACCCCGCGGATGCCAGGGCCTGTCCTGCCGACTCCTCCCCTGCCGTACTCGCCCCCCAGGTGCCCTGGGACGACCTCCGCTACCTGTTTGGTGAGATCATGTACGGCGGCCACATCACGGACGACTGGGACCGCCGGCTCTGCAGGACGTACCTGGCAGAGTACATCCGGGCAGAGATGCTGGAGGGGGAGGTCCTGCTGGCCCCAGGGTTCCTGACTCCCCCCAACCTGGACTATAAGGTGAGGGCTGTCGGGGACGGGGACTGGCTCTGGGCACCTCCCGGGAGGCCCGGTCACCGGTGGGGGGTCAGTGACCGAGTGAGAACCCAGGCAGCAGCCCGACCGCAGCGAGCGGACGGGCGGCCTCGCGGGCGGGCCCACGTGCAGGGCAGCAGCGCTGCTCACCGCCACCCCTTCGCAGGGCTACCATGAGTACATCGACAAGAACCTGCCCCCCGAAAGCCCCTACCTGTACGGCCTGCACCCCAACGCGGAGATTGGCTTTTTGACGGTCACCTCGGAGAAGCTGTTCCGCACGGTCCTGGAAATGCAGCCCAAGGAGGCGGACTCGGGGGCAGGAACCGGAGTGTCTCGGGAGGAGAAGGCAGGGCCTTCACCCCACCCAGGGCTGCGGGGGCGCGGGGGGCCCACTTGGGGTCAGAACCTACGGGGCCTGTAAACCGGCTCAGAGGCCCCAAGCAGATGACGCAGCTTCACGTGAGCACCACTGGGCAGGGATGTGGGGACACAGAAGGCAGCCCCCAGCCCCCGCAAGAGTAGCTGCTGAGCAGGAGGCAGCGGCCTGTCCCGCACACACTGGACGCGTGAGCACACCCGCGACAGTGCAGGGGTTCAAGGGTGGTCCAATTAGTGCGCGGAGGAGCGGCAAGGCCCAGAGGAGGAGAGCCGTTAATCAGCTCCCCGTCTGGGTCACCTCGGGAAGCATTTGCCCCTTGACACTTTGTACTGCGCTCTGAAGTGTGGCCAGCACAGTCCCTGCAGACGCTGCTGGGTGGCCTGCCGAAATCGGGGGCATTCAGGAATGTCTGTGGCACCCAGCTGGCGTCCTGATGCTCTTACAGTCACATGGCCGTGACCAGGGGACCAGCAGGTGGCCCAGGCTCCGCTCCTGCGGTCAAGCACACAGCTGTGCCCCTTGTTATTTGTCTGCCAACTCCGCGACCCTCTGCTCTGGGGTCGGAGCTGTGACCTGTGCCACAGTGGGGCAGGTGGGGGTAACGTGGTGACGCCGTTGGGCCTGACTTGCAGGTGAAGTCGGTGCTGGACGAGATCCTGGAGAAGATCCCGGAGACATTCAACATGACCGAGATCATGGCCAAGGCCGCGGAGAAGACCCCCTACGTGGTGGTCGCCTTTCAGGAGTGCGAGAGAATGAACATCCTCACCAACGAGATGCGCCGATCACTGAGGGAGCTGAACCTGGGGCTGAAGGTAGCCGCACACGGGGAGGGGGCCCCGCCCTGCTCGAGCTGGCGGGACAGCCCCTTCTCGGCACTCGTGGGCACATCCCCCGCGGGTGGGACCAGCCCGTCACAGGCCAGCTCTGTCATACTGAGTGGCACAAGTCACCAGCACCATGTCCCTTAGGGGGAACTGACCATCACGACCGACATGGAAGACCTGTCCACTGCTCTGTTCTACGACACCGTGCCCGACAGCTGGGTGGTCCGGGCCTACCCCTCCTTGATGGGCCTGGCGGCCTGGTATGCCGACCTGCTGCTGCGCATCAGGGTAGGAGGCACTGTGCACCCGCCGGGGCCTCTGGGGTGGTGGGGACATGTGCCCCCACCGCGGCTGCGAGGCCCCCAGCCTGGCCTTGGTCAGAGCGGACTGGGAGGGCCTAGTCCACACGCCGCGAAGATGCCGGCAAGCAGGCCCTCCCTCCTAGAGGAGACGGAGTGAGCATGGCCTCCAGAGCGTGCGTTAGCGCACTCAGGGGCTCCAGCCATCCCCAAAGGTGTGGCCACCCCATCCTGACCCCTCTGCTTCCCCCACTTAAATGGAGCCAGGCAGTGGTGCCCAGGTGGGCAGGTGCCCGCTTTGGCATCACCCCTTGGCCCTGCCACCTGGCCCCCCTCAGCAGCTCCCGTCGCCTTCCAGGAGCTGGAGGCCTGGACGACAGACTTTGCCCTGCCCACCACCGTGTGGCTGGCCGGATTCTTCAACCCCCAGTCCTTCCTCACCGCCATCATGCAGTCCATGGCCAGGAAGAACGAGTGGCCCCTGGACAAGATGTGCCTGTCTGTGGAAGTGACCAAGAAGAACCGGGAGGACATGACGGCCCCGCCACGAGAGGGCTCCTACGTGTATGGGCTCTTCATGGAAGGTGAGTGGTGCCCATCCGCTGAGCTGCCAGGCCAGCTCTTCTGGGTCCGGCCAAGGCGGGCAGCATAAGCCCCAGGGGCGAGGGGAAAGGCGTCCTTGGGAACAGACCACAGACGGGAAACACGTGGAATCCCTCCCGAGAGGGAAGACGTGCCACCCGGGCCCAGCTGGACCCCACTCGGCTGAGAGCACTGTGTCCGGGCCACAGGAGCTTGGCCATCAGGCCCTGGCGCAGGGAGCCCAGGAGCCCAGCTCTGCCGGTGCTGCTCCAGGCTGCTGCCACCCTGTGCACAGGCCGCCCACCACCCAGTCAATCGAGCCGGGGACTCACAGCAGCAGGGGAGGCAGCTCTGCTCACATGGGCGGCGGTAAGCGGCCCAGCCAGGCAGCCCATTTCTTGGACCCACCCTAGGTTGAGCAGCAGGTGCTCTCCACAGCCTGTCCTTGGCACTGACTGTCCTGGCCATTCACCCCTCTGCACGTGGGGTGCTGGCCTGGCAGCAAAGGCTCCGGGCTCCCCAGATCCCACATCACCGAAGACAAGACAGGAGCAGCCATTCTCTGCTTTATTTTGGAGTTAGATGGGAGGTATACCCGTCACTCAACAGGGCCAGTAGAAACGACAGCAGCCGGGGTGAAGCCAATGACAGCTCTGTGCATAAATACGTAGGTTTGCCCCGCGCACATGCGCCCCAGACAGGCTCACCTGGGAGGGAAGCGGGGAGCTGGCGCCTGTGCTCGGCGGTGGGTTTCCCGCCGCAGAAGGCAGGCGGCGGAGGAGCGCGCAGCGGGAGCGGAGCCACAGTGCCGAACTCCACTGCCAGCACAGCGAGACGCAGAGGCAGGCCGGCTGGCGCCACCATCACCTAGCAAGTCCTCCGCCACCAGCAGTGCCCGTGCCGCGCGGCCCTGGCGTGGCCTGAACGGGGGCGCCAGGCTGTCCTCTGCGGGGCAGGGGGCCGGCACCGGCACCCCAGACAGGATCCAGTTGCCTCGTCAGGCCACCCTGACCGTCGTGCGGTCCCCGCAGGAGCTCGCTGGGACACGCAGACCGGAGTCATCGCCGAAGCCCGGCTGAAGGAGCTGGCGCCAGCCATGCCCGTCATCTTGGTCAGGGCCATCCCTGTGGACCGCACGGAGACCAAGAACGTCTATGAGTGTCCTGTGTACAAGACCCGCGTCCGCGGCCCCACCTACGTCTGGACCTTCAACCTGAAGACCAAAGAGAAGGCAGCCAAGTGGGTCCTGGCCGCCGTGGCGCTGCTCCTGCAGGTCTAGCTCGTCCCGGTGACACTGGGACACTGGGACACAGGCGGGGCCCACACCACACTCCTTACAGCTGGAACAGCTCATGTTTGCGGAACCTCTGGTCGCGCTTTGCTCCAGTCAGGGAGCCGCCTCTGGGGGGCAGTTAGCGGGAAGGGTCTGGCTGAGCCAGCGGGGGGCAGCGTGAGACTCGATTAAAACTGCACCGCCCGCCGTGCTGTCTGCTTCACTCGGGCTGCCGCACAGGCTGAGGTGAGGCCAGGTTTCGCAGCGGCGGGGACGAGCGTCCCAGGAACCAAATCCCTAAATTCGGCCTTCCTGGTGGGCTGGCTGGGATTTTTCCAACAAGCAGCACTGGGCTCTGGGACACACGCAAAGGAGGCAGCGGTGAGGGACAGGGCGTTCCGCAGACGCAGCGCCACCTCCGCAGGCCCCTCCAGCGCCGCTCTCCTCGGGACAAGAGAATCTTTCTCCGTCACGGAGGGCCCACCTCACCCCGGGTTCTGGAAACAGAACCAGCTCCCCACAGAGGTGCCACCGCCATGGAGCTGGCCTTCACCCGCACACGTTCCAAAGAGTCAGGAACAGACTTAATTAAATGCGTCCAACTCCGGAGGTGGCGGGTTCTGGGACTGGGGTAGCATTTTTGTCTTTGCCGCCACCCCCACTCACACCCCCTCGTCCTCAGTTCTCACCCCTGCACCTCTCGGTGTCTGCTCTGCCAACCTCAGCCCCATGCCAGCCAGAGGGCGGGAGCCAGTCCACACACGAGCACGGCAGCGGGAGGGCCCCGGCAGCCAGGCGGGCCCTGCGGGGCGGGAGGCAGGCTTGCTCCTCTGGGTGAGCCCGCAGCCTCTGCCATGTCCAGGGAGACGGCTTAGAATTCGGCCCCCAACTGCAACAGAATGGCTTCAGCAGAAACATGGCCTGAGCACCCAGACCTGCGTGTCCCTTCATGGCCGTGCTGAAGGGGACAGTCCAGCCACGTGGTCAGGACGCCACACGAGGCGGCTACAGGAGCAGGGTGCAGATGATGGGAGGAGACAGGTCACCAGAAAACTAGGGGCATGTGTGGAGGACCCACAAACTCCTGACAAGGCCGTCTTTCAGAGGGGACCAGCACCTCGGGAGTTTTTAGGCTTAAAAACAGAACAAAGGGAACTAATGAATATCTGACCTCATTCTCAGTTCAACCTGACCCTGAAGTTCTGCAAACACTTTTTCCGGGCATACTCGCCCCTGCCCACACCATGGGTGAGGAGGTGGTCCTGGAGGCCCCACTCGGCCAATCACCGCCATCCTGGGCTGGCCTGGCAGGCAGGAGGGAGAAGGCAGAGTCCAACGCTCGGGCTGCACCAGGGGAGGCAGCTGCCGGCAACCCCCATTGCCACCAGGAGGGGTCACTACAGCCCCTTAGGTCCAGGGGGAGACAGGCGACTCGCTCCACCCCTGGCCAGCGGTCACCAGGCCCACTGTTCCCTAGAGCAGAACCTGGCAATAACCACAAAATGGGGAGATCGTCCCATTTTGCCTGCAGAGCCCGAAATAAAACAACTTACTCCACACGAACACACTGTGGGGAGCTGACTCGCCCTGGCTGCAGCCCAGCAGCAGGGGACCAGAACCGAGCGCCCAGCGCTCTGCCTGTGCGCGTGCAGGAGGCCGGGGCAGCTGACACCTGTGTGCATCTCTGACCCTGGCCGATGGAAAGCAGGGAGCCTGGGTTTGGAGGAGCTCCTGGGAGGTAGAACCCACCCAGAACTGGCTTGAAGGCAGGGGAGCAGCCGAGGGTGGTGGGAACAGGCCGCGATTGCGCAAGCCCGTGGCACTGTGGTGTTTACCCTGGTCCCACAGAATCTGCAGGACTGCCAGCGCTGTTTACCGGAAGCCTCTCTCCAAACAAACCCAGTGCCCCAGCACATTCTTCTGGCTTCTCTAATCTAATTGTCCCACAGGACAATTTAACGACTAGTTTGAAGCAAACAGTGTTAACTGATGTGCTGCTGCCCCCCAGGCCATGTGGCCACTGCCCCACTGACTCCCAGCCACAAACCCCTGCAGGTCTGCCTGGCCCTGGGGCGGGGCCGCAGACACACTGCACCTGGTCTAGGACGGCGCTCCAGCACACACACAGCAAGCACCTTCAAGCCACCAGTCCTGGGGACGGGGCACACATGAAGCAACGTGCAGGGCTGGAATCTAGTCTCCCCGCAAAGACAGACTGTCATGCTGGGGCCCAAGAAGCCTCCTCTGGAAGAGCCTCTGTCTCTGCAAGGTTCAAGCACCTGCAGATGCAGAGACTGGACTGTGAGGTTTTGAAATCTGCTTCCAGAGACAAGCGGGGAGAAACTTGGCCCTTTATAAACACATACACGCATGCTTTCAAGATGCCTGCTGTGGATGGAGACACCAATAAAATAAATGAAGGGGAAAATCAAGGACATATGAAAAAATAAAAACGGGTGTGCCCTGGTGGAGCAGCGGTTGGGTCAACTGCCTCCAAAGCAGCACAGTCTGCAGGCCCCTGGGGGTTCAAGTCCTGGGTCTGGGGAAACCATCAGTGTGAACAACTAAATAGAAATAAAAATGCTTCTTCCTCCTCTCTCTCCCTGCCTGCCTGCCTTCTCACCTTCATTCCGGTCTTCATCTTTCCTTTAAACATTTAGAAGAGTAAAAATAAAAAGTATAGATCCACCCTGGCGGAGTAGCGGTTTGGCAGCTGCCTTCAGCTGGCACAGTCCACGTGCCTCCCCAGGACCCCAGCACACGCGCTGGAGTCGGGGAATAACCAAGATGAACTGCTAACTACGGACAATGCCTTCCTCCTCCTCCTCTCGCGTTCTGCCTGCCTTTCTCCCTTATTCCTACCTGTTGTACCTTTCCTTTGAAAATAAAAGTTATACTGAAATTATGAATACCTTCTGGGTATGTGATACGAAGAAATTCTTGCTAATGTTTCATGTGATACTGTTACACTAGAGTTGTTTTTTTTTAGTTTTAGAGGTTTTTATACTTTAGGAGGAAAACCGATATACACGTATTTAGAAATGTGGGCATGTGTAACTATCAAAAAAACTGATAAAAAACCAAGACTGCTTAGAGGGGAGAGGAGGGCAGGAAACAGCTGATTGCTGATGGTGGTCATTCAGCATTATTTTACTCTCTGAATTGTACATATCTGAATAAAAGTGACCAGAAAAAACTAAAACAATTTTTAGAAGAAAGAAGCATAAGGAAGGGAGGGCTGGAGGGTGGGCTGCTGGGAGCACTTTCATTTATTTAATTACTCTTGGTTGCTCTCCCTGGCCCTGCCCTGTGGAGACCCTGGGTCCTTGGGTCTTACACGGTCTACACCCTAAGTACAGACTTAGCACCTGAGTCACCAGGGCACCAAAATACAACTTTTGGAAATGAGGTTGATGGAACACATAGAACAGGGCCCAAGGGAACCCACACAGGCACCTGCCCATTTATTCTTGCCTTTGCTCCTTCTCGTCCTACTCACTCTCTTCCCCACAAGTCAAGGTCCAAACAGCCCACCCGACGGAGCGACTGGCCTACCAGAGACTGGCCGGGACACCCCACCCACAGCGCCTGGGAGACAGTCCCACCTGGGGCCATGTGAGGTGAGGTCGGGTGCACAGTGATCTGGAGCCATGAGGTCAACGGGAGGCCACTCCAGCAGCCGCCCCAGCACCTGGAGAGCAGCAGGTAAGCCTCCTCACACCCCACCGTGGGACATGGCGGCAGCCCTGGGAGGGCAGCTGACAGCATGGAGAGCATCACACCTCCCAGTGCGTGTCACAAAGGTTGAGAGGTGAGCAGAGCCCGAGTCCTGCTCAGCAGTGCTCCGGGCAGCACGTCCTCTTCCCCTCTCGCCCCGGAGCCACCAAGCCCAGCCTTGAGGGAGCGCTGTCCCCCTCGGCCTCGGTCCCAGCCCTGCATGTGGACGGAGTGGACATGAGCTCCGGCGTGCGGGCCACACGGTGGCTCCAGGTCTCCGAGGAGTCGTACCCGCCAGGAAGTGAAAGGCCTAACAGCGTCAGGCTTCAAAGTCAGCACAGTCATCCGTGACCCTGAAGACACACTCCTGGGCATGTAACCAATAAGAGGACAAAGGGGCCTGGGGTCTCGCTGGGGCGGAGCGACCACCTGCCTGGAATGAATCTGTAAAAGCGCTGGGTCAGCACCTGTGTCCTCAGAAGAAGTTCTTGATCAGCGGAGTGACCATCTTCACCCACAGCTTAACCTGCCGACCGGGCTGCTCGAAGGTGGCAGCCGACACGACACCTGACCGCAGGTAGAGCTGCTCCTGCTCCTGAAGAAGGGAAACAAAAAGGAGTTAGGGGTCCCCTCCAGCACCGGGGACAGCCTGTGGCCCCAGCTGGGGGAACACCAACATCACAGGCCAGGAGGCTCGGAGACTCGGCAGGCGCCAGCGCAGGGAGGCCAGGCCCTGCGAGCTGTCCTGTGAAACTTCGCGACAGCTGAGAAGCCCTACTGCCGACCCTTTAAGAGAACAGCAAGTGTGGTTCTGGAGGGAGACGCCGGCAGCAGTCTTAGGCGGTTCATCCTCACTAAATGACAGCAGCTCTTTAAATGAGATGGTTTCTTCTCCTCTCAAGTTGTCACACAGCTGTTTTCTCCAGTCACCCTGGGTTGATGAAGGCCTAGGAAATGGCGCTCATCCACTGCCGACAGGGGTGACAGGGATCTCTAGAGCCCCTGGGAGCCCCAGTTGAGGCCCTGATAGCCAGCACATACGGTAAGTGGCACAGTCCACGCCCTCCGTCGGCCCGGGTTTAGGACCCGGGGCCGGGGAACCACCTCGATGACAGCTGAATAAAATAAATAACTGCTTGTGCGTCCTCTCTTCTTGCTGTCTGCTCACTGTCATTCCTACTGCAGCTCTCCTCTAAATAAGAGAGGCCCCTTTGCAAGAGCCCCCCCAGAAGATACTGGCTCACTGACATGCCTGCGCGCTGAGGCTTCTCACAGGAATGCGCACGCGCACAACAGGGGAACCTGGAAATGGCCTGAATGTCCAGCAGCGAACCACACAGGCCAGCCCCTGGGACGGACCGCCTTCTCCACGGGCCGGCCACGCTACGAAGAACGCTCTCGGCAGGCTAGACCTGGGCCGCAGGAAGCTCGGAGGCCGGGCGTGCAATCGCACACCGCGCGAGCCTGGTTCCAGGAAGAGCGCGAGTCCAGCCCTGGCTTCCGTGCACGCGGTGCCGGAGACGGTGGAACCAACACGGGTCTGTGAGGCCCGCGGCGGGAGGGTTGCCTCGACGGCTCTCTACTTCTACAGCGGACGCTTACTCGCGTCACGTTCAAACACCAGTGGAAAAGACAGCCGCGGGCCTTGTCGCAGTGTGCTCGGGTCTGCGGAGCGCAGTCCACACGCATCCCCAGGACCCAGGCTTGCGACCGTGGAGCCAAGAGAACCCCCGAGATGAGCAAGCCAACAAAATGCTCCCCGTCGTCTCTCCTGGCCTGTCAGCTCGCCTTCACTCCTGCTTGTAACGGTCCTTTAAACAGAAAAGCACAGAGAGCGTGCTCAGCGGGGTCTGTCTCAAGTCCCTGGCAAACCCCCGGGGCCAGAGACCAGGACGGGACCCTTCGTCCGCCCTCAGGTTACCGCTTTGTCCAGGGCGCCCGACGTGGCGTCTTGCCTGCGCCAGGACCCCGGCCGTGCCCAGGGCGGCAGCCTGCCTGGCTCGAGGCCTCCGCCTCCCCACTGCTGCCTGCGACCCCGGTCTCAGGGGCTGGTTTGCAGAAGCCTCCACAGACCTCGCTCCAGCTTTACGTCGCCCAGTGAATATGCAGCCAAGGCTTCGATGACGTGACCAGAAGCACTAGGGGCTCGCAGACGGGCCGGGGAGGAAGTCAGCTGATGGAGGGTGTGCTGTTCCGGAGTCTTTGTAGGGGTCACACACGGCAAACCGTGCTCTCTGAACAAAACCAGGAAGCTTTCCTTTTTATTGTCCTAAGTGGAGGGTCGGGCTTCGGATTCTGATAAAAACACGTCCCCAGTCCCAGGGCCCCAGGCCGTCCTGGATCCTGAGGTCTCCAAAGGCGGCGTCTGAGGGCAGGGACGCAGGCGTCCGGGGTTCTACGGACTTGCTGGGCCGAGGGAGGCTGTGTGGCCGGGTACCCCAGGATCAGGCGCCGTGCCGGCCTCCCAGAGGCGGCTGCAGTCCCGCACACGGCAGGGTATGTGGTGGCTGACCCAGAGCCGCATTTCGAAGGCGCGGAAGTCGGCGTGCCTCTGAGAAGAGCGCTGCGGCAGCGAGATCGGCCGCCCTCCCCTCCAGAGGCTCCCGGGACCGGGTTTGGAAGAAAGGAAAATAACTACTGCAGCTGTGTCATCTGGGAAGGCCGCGTCCGACCACAAGCGGCCCGGCCTCCCAAGATCCAGGGGGCGGTCCGGCCCCTACCCAGGAAGTGGGGAGGGCCGCCAGGACTGGGGTCGGCACAGGCCTGGGGGACTTGCTCCCCCAAATCATCCCAGTCACACTAACAATTCTCTCAGCCAGGGCAGGGACAGGCAGGGCCAATCTGGAACCTGCTTTCTGCAGCCGAGGCCGTGGCCCTGGCGACCTCACAGGTGACAGCTGCAGGTGCCTTCCTCAGCAGCCCAGCTCTGAAGCCAGCCGTCCCCGCGGGAAGCTGGGCTGTGGGACGCCCTCCATTGTCTTCTGGAAGCCCCATATCCAAAGAAACCTGCTGAGTGGGCAGGACTGCCCCGCTGGCCGCCCAGAACAGACCGCTGCCACTTCCTTTTGCCCCAGGCCTCAGAGTCTTCCCGGCATAAGGCCTGGTTGACAAGATTCCCAGATCCCGGGAACGAGGCCGTTATCGCTTCCTCGTCCAGCAGGGCCCCGAGTTCGCAACAGCAATTCCCACACGCTGGAGAAGAGACGCACGACAAGGCAACAGCGCGGCGGCCGCCCGGCCTACGGGCTGTTATCCGCACTCCCATGACTCGGGGGAGCTGGCACGTTCCGTGGAAAGGCTTCGGCATCAAGGTCACGAGTTCAGGAGCGCAGAGCCGCGCCCTGCTCAGACGTGGCTGCGGGTGCCTACGGGCGCAGTCTGCCGGCATGGCCGCAGGTGAGTGCAGTCTGTGTAAAAGCATGTACAAGCCCGCCAGCCCCCAGGGCTTGTGGCCCCTTCCACTGCACTGAGGGGCCAAGACCCCCGGGAACCTGGCTGGCTTTCTGTCCTGGAAAGCCGTGGTTCCTCACCCCTGCCTGCCTGTCCTGAGCTGCGTCCTCAGGCTCACGGTGTCGGTGACCAGAGCCGCTAGCGGCCAGCAGCATGGAACTCAGAAGGACCCTCAGGCTCTCCAGGCCTCACTCAGGGGACAGGCTCTCTTCTGACTCCCCGGCAGCTGAGAGCACAGACGCGCCTGGAATCTGGGAGGGCTGCGGGCGCAGGGAACCTTAGGCCTGTACACGCAGCGTGTCAGCCCCAGCAGGCTGGCTTCCTGCAGCCCTCTCCCCCACGGGACAGCGCCTGCCCTCCCCTCATGGCTTCAAGGAAAGAAATCCTGTAACCACCTGAGAAAATCAGCAGAGAAATTCCAAGACTCTCCCGCACTCCCTGAGAAGACGGAGCCGCTGGTGTGGTGGGGCCTGCCTCCCAGCCTGGCAAATTCACCACAAGGGGCCCAGCTCCTGGCTGGGCCTGCCCCAGGGACCTCCATGGACCCTGCTTAGTCAACTCCAAACCAGTTCATTCCCAAGTGAAGAACCTTTCACTGAGGCAGAGCCCGGGGTCAGTGCAGGGGGCCGAGTGCACAACTCCGCACAGGCTCCTGTGAGCAGGCGAGAAAACCTGAGACCGCGCGTGGCCCTCAGGACCCACCTCTGCGCAGCCCTGCTTCTCTCCGGAGGCAGCCCTCCCCACTCGGCAGCACCGCGGGGTCTTTTCCAGAAACCAGCAGGCGCTGCTGACACTCTTCTAAGGGGCCTGGCCGCCCCTCGTCGTCAGCACTGACCCACATTCCTACAAGAGGGTGCCAAGCGCCACTCATTCGTCTTCCAAGGAGAAAATGTCCTTCCCGCTCGGGCAGAGCAGGTCCCGGCGCCTCGGGGCGGCAGTCAGAGGGCACACCGCAGGGACTCCAGCGGGAGACAGCTCCCAGGGAGCCCAGCTACCCACACGCCCGACCCACCTGGCGAAGCTGCTGCTGCAGGGCCCGGCTCTCTGTCACGATGGCGATCTGGGCCTCCAGGTCCCGGTGAACCGACCTGTACCCAAAATTAGGAGAGCCAATCAGCGTGAGACAGGGCAGGCTGCTCCCTGCCAGGTACAGCCAGAGGCCTGCAGGGAGAAAGCAAACGTGCAGACAGGAAGTGAGCGCCGCACCTGCCCAAGGTGCCTGACCGTCCCAGAGGGCTGCCCGCTGCAGGAGACGCGCGGGGACTCACCTCCCCCGGCCCTCCGACCACACCTGCCCCAGCCCCAGGGCAGCAGGCGGGCTGTCTTTGTGTCCTGAGTCAGCTAGGTGGCCTCCTTCCCCGCAGGGACAAGAGGGGAGCAGGCAAGGCGGCTCGGGGTCCACCCTCCCTGGCCTCACACCAGAGTCCCCTCCCCAAGAGCGCAGGCCTCTGCTGCTCGCCGAGCTGCCAAGGCTCACCATGGCGACTCTGGCCAGGGGCAGCACCGTCCTCCACGAGCGCCGAGGACAGGCTAGGTAGGGGACAGCTGCCCTTTAAGCCAGCACACAGGGGCTGTTCCACAGGGTGGGAGGGAGTCAAGGGACACGTTAAGACAGGCAGGCCCTCCTACCTAGGGACAAGGATGCTCGCGGCCCAGCCTGCTTCCTGCTGACACCTCACGAGGCGTGGAGCCCAGGGCTCCTGGGGTGGGAGCCCTACGGGCCCCTGTAACTCCTGCCCCACCCCAGACAACAAGGCCTCCCTTTTCTGCTAGGAAACGGGCCAGCTGGCGTGGTGCTCAGAGGAAGACCAGGCACCAGGAGCTGCAGGAGCCTGTGCCCCACACTGGAACTGACTGGAACCCTGACACCTCCGCAGCGGCGCTTCTGCAGTGAAGCTGTGTGGGGGCTCCCGCCGAAGCCTAAAGCGGCTCCTGAAACACAGACGGGCAGGTCCCCGCCCCGGCCCCATTCTGGCCGGCCCCTTCCTGAGTTGTTCCTGAAAGACTGTTCCCTAAACTTGACCTCCCAGGACACCTGCCCTTCCCACCCCGGCTTCCCCGCTCCCGCGCGCCTCACCAGCACCGGAACGCCCAGCCCAGCATCCCCGGGACGACAGACCGGGCCCCTGGGCCCTCTGCAGCGTGCCTCACGGGCCAGGCCAGCCCCTCAAGTGCCCACCAGCAGGGGGCTCAGCTCTGCCAACACGACCCCTTCACGGCGCCCACGGCGTGTGTGGCCAGCACAAGCAGATCAACAACGTGCCCTCACACCAGGCTCCGAAAATAGAAGGCCATTTCCTAATTCTCACTCAACAAGAGCATTTCCAAGAACATCTTGGGTAAGAGATGACGACGTTCGCTGCCTGTTCCTGTAATGCGCGGGCCCCCGCCCTCCCGGGGGCCACATCAAAGCCACTCGCTCGCCTGTGCCGCTCCCCACTGCACCCCACTGGGCCTCTGCCCGCTGGGGCCCCGCGGCTCACCTCACCCCATGGCAGGAGACCACGGGTGGGCAGGCTGGCCCTGCCGCTGGCCCCCGGCATGCTGCTGGGACACCCAGGGAGGTCCGAGCAGAAGGGCTGAGCCTTCTCTCAGCCCCGCCTGCCCTGCCACACCTCTCATGAAGCCTGGCGCTGGAGGACAGGCGAGCTCTCCACTGGCCTCGGGAGGAAGACAGGCAAGAGCTTCACCCACCTGCTGCCTCTGGTCCATCTCGTCCGATGCCAAGATTAGCCCCTTCGAAGCCCTGAGTTTGCTCAGGGCCACGTGTCCAGCCAGGAGGCCCACGAGATGGTTGTGCTCCTCGCACATGGCATGGGTCATGCCACAACGCCTGGGTGTGCCCAAGGCTTCCAGCCCACGGAGTCCAGAGAAATGGCTGGAATGCCCCAGTCTCTCGTTGATTTTGTGTAAACCTGCCTCAAGGTGGACGTGGAGGGCTCTCACAGGTAACCTGGGCTCAGCGTCGGAGGCTGGCAGCCACCCCCAGGCTGCAGCTAAAAGCTCCCCCAGACACAGGGCTGCTTTTCAACCTGTTTCCACCACTGAGCCCAGGCCGGTCTAGAGGTTGCTGTCCCTGGCATCGGCCCGGGGGGGTGTTTCAACAACAAGGCGCAGTCGCGGGCTGCACACGCGATCAGACTACGGTGTTCTGGGTGCCACTCGCAAGACCCAGTGCCCCCCGGGCTCCAGCACCCTGCTGGGAACACGACTCAGTCTCTCTCTTCCCGCACCTCCACTTTCCTCAACTTCCTTCCTCTCTGGCCCGGGACAGCGGCGTTTGGGAGAGGCGCACCGTCAACCTGCTGACGGCCCTGGTGAGGCCAGACTCCCCACGTGTCTAGGCCGGCACGCGGCGCTTCCTCCACCGAGGGGGATGCTGGGAGCACGCGTGGCGGCTGCCCACTGGCGAGGGGAGTCCGTGAGTGCGGGGACACCGGGCGCTAGAGCGGCCCTCTGCCGTCAGCCCGCCATGTCAGGAGTATCGGGCCCTGTGCGCCAGAGGACGGCTACACACGCTCATGTGGAGGGGACACCAAGCCCACTGAGCCACCTCATCCTCGCACCGGGCCTGCAGTCAGGAGCGCAAGGCAGACAGCTCTCGTGGAAGGTAAGTGCAGGTGCAGAGGGTGAGCTCACCGTCCGGGAAACTTCCCAGCCCAGGGCCATAAACCTGTTATCAAGCTCAACTCCCCCTCCCAGGGCCTGACCTCTGGGCCCAAAGTCTACATTCCAGGAACTGTGAGGGGACTGCCGCAGAATGACGGGGGGCGGGGAGTGGGGGGGCCTGTGAGATGCTGCGGGACAGAGGACAGGCCTGCCCCAGTCCTGCCCGGGCCCGGCACAGGCAGCGCCTCTTTGCCCAGGTCTCGGCTCAGAGAAGCCCTCTCCAAATCCACCGACCCCGTCAGCCGGGACCCCTCCGGGTCTGTTAGTGATTCTAACAGACTATGCTCATGATCTGCTTTCCATGAAATGGCATCTTCTAGGGCAGGAGGGAGTCTGTCCCCAGAGATCTTGCCCCAGTCCTCCAACGGTGCCCGGCACACAGTAGGCGGTGACTCCGAAGCCAACGAGTCTACGGCCTTCCACGAGGGAGACTAGGTCAGCGTGAAAAGCTTCTAAGTTCTAGAACAGGAGCTGGGACACTTCAAGTCAGAGGTGGCCAAGGAGCCCCCAGGAAAATGCAAGCTCACGCCCCCTCCTCGCCTCCCTTGCACTCACTACTCTGCGATTGATTTCTGGGTTTTCAGGCTCTGTCAAAACCAAGAGGAAGAGGAGACCACGGCGTCCTCAGAGGTAAGCACCTGGAAACCCCTGGGGCAGTGCTGGTCACGGTCCAGCCTCGGTGTGTTCGCAGGGCTCAGCCCAGAGCGCACCTGCCAGCTTCCCAGGTGAGAGCAGGGAGCGGCCCTGGCTCCTCCAAACAGGGTGGGGCTGCCCTGCCTCTTGGTGCAAGTTCACTTCCGGGCACCATGCCAAGTGGCCTATCGGGAAAGCAATAAAAATAGTGACAATTCTCACAATCATGAACAGACTCCTCTGTCAGCAGGAGCCAGAAATCTCTTAATCCAGCGGCACTGCCCTGCCCGGCCACACATGCGGTGCTGCTGGCATTCGACACCTTCGTCTCCGCCCCTCCGCATGATGCACATGCTCCTGTCCCCAGGGCCCACTCCTCCTGGGGCAGAAAGCGGTTAAGAACTCAGGCACTCCAGCTCCCCTCCAGGCCTACAAGACCTGCTCCCTCCCCACAAGCAGGCCTCAACAGGAGCTCCTTCGCTCCTCTCCTTCAGCAGGGGAGCTATGGATGGAAAGCCCACGCACACCCCAAGGGACAGTGATGGGCTACACGGAAAGGAGCAGGTGCCCCATCGCTATGAAAGCTGAGCCAAGGCTGGGAAAGCAAAACAAAAATTCACTAAATAACATACATACATAGGAATAAGTTCAGCCCTGGAAAGACAGGGAGGAACGTCCACGCACGTGACTGAGAGAAAAGGCCACATACGGCGGGGCCACCTCCACGACCTCCAGGAACAGGCGGGAGATGGAGAGACAGCAGGGAGCTCAGGGCCGTGGGACGGAGGGAGGAAGAAACAGCCAGAGCAGGATGTTTGGGGCGGTGACACCTGTCTGAGGTCAGATCACTCGTCCAAACCCGCAGACTGCCCGCCCCCCAGAGGGACCCCGAAGTGCACGACGGGCTCCAGGTCATCACCGTAACTGTCACCCCTATGGGGTGCCCACGTGCGGAGGTCGGGCACGTGCAGGCAGCGGTGAACGGGAAACCTGTCCCCTTCTCCCAATTCTGCTGTGAACCTAAAAGTGCCCAAGAGATTAAATCCTGGCATGCCTGGTGGCTCGGGCGTTAAGTCGGCACCTGGGGTGGGGGCCACATAAAGTGCAGGGGTGAAGGCAACATCCAAAAGGGATAAATAAAACGCTTCTTCCTCTCGTGTCCTTCCTGCCTGTCTTCTTCTTTACAAACAGCCGAGCCTTTAAAGGGATGAGTGTGTGACACAGGCTCCAAAAACTTGCCCGAGCTAACACCTGTGCTGGAGACGTGAGGACACCAGCCCGGCCCCGCAAGGCTCGAGGCCTCCCGCTGGCGTCCGCAGGCCGTCCCACACGCCCTTGGGGAAGCGACAGTGCCGGCAGCAGGAGACTGGCAGCCATTACCGATGGGCTCTACCATCTGGCTAGTGTCTGACACAGACCCTCACCCAGCCCACACCCCTCCAGCCACCCCAGAGGCCAAGATGATGCAGGCGCAACCTGGGACTTCAGTGTCGGCCTTCACGGGCACAGGGAGACCAGGCCGGAGGGGACTCACAAGGAGCCGCGACGGCCCTCAGCTGTGCTTCCACAGCGTGACCCCAAGACACCTCTCCCACCCACGAACACGCAGTCACCTCAAGGAAACCAAAGACACGGTTCACACCTGAGGGCCACTCGGGGCCATCGCCCCATGTTACAGAGGTTGAGCCAGGGCCCTGGTAGGTAAACTCGAGTTGAGATCCAGGCTTCCAGGCTCCGAGGCTAGAAAGTTCTCCACTGAAACACGGAGACAAGGGTTTGCCCGGTATTCAGATAAGCAAAAACACGAATGAAGACTAAACAGGTAAGCCACGTTGCGAAAGGGGCCTGTCTCCACGACCCACCTGCCAACAGTGGTGCCGTGGCCCATGACGCACCCTGCTACTAACCGGGGTGCAGTGAGTCTGCGAGGGGGTGTGCTGTGCCGTCCCGCGGAGCCGGCACGCCCCTCTCCGCAGCGCACACGCTCGGGCCCGACGCCACGCAGGAGTCCACCTGGAGGCGCGCCCCAGCCCACGGGTTTCCCGTCGGCGGCCTCTGCGGATCCTGACAAGGCTTTCTCACCCCGCCTCGCTGTCCACTTCCCAAGGTCAAGGGCCAAGGGGAGCCCTTGTACGTCACCACGCGCACAGGGCCATCATAAGTGCATGCACGGTCAGCCCTCACGGCCTCTCATTGACGTCGTGCGGGGCCAGGCTCGCTGACAATGGAACGCCACCCAGGGCACAAGGTCTGGAAGCAATGGAGATCGCCCGCCACGCTGCTCCCCAAGGGCTTCTGGGAGCAGCCGGAGTGGAGGTCCGTCCAGGCCTGTCCTACAGAAGCTCGGGCCGGGGAACAGTGGGATGGGCTTCACCACCAGCAGCGGGAACTCTCCAGAGCACCGACACACACCCACGCCCCCCTGGGTTCCCGCACGCGCCTGCCAAGGGCGGCAGGAGCACTCGGGCCCAGGCGACCCACACAGAATGTGCTCCCCTAAGCTGCTCCAGGGCGTGGCTGCCAAAAGACGGCCGGTGAGGAGACTAACTTCAGACCCTCTACAGACGAGACCCTCGGCGGAGACACCGTGGCCTCTCGCTCGGCGCTGGACCCCAAAGCGCTAGCTCCCAGCTGTGGGAGGCTCCTCTACACACGAGAGATCCCGAGCATGCCCACCTCCCGTGCAAACACGCGGGCCTCCTGGCCTGCCCAACTCGTCCAGCAGCCCGAGGTCACAGGGCGGGAGCGTGTCAGTCCGGGAAAAGCCGCTTGTGTGCTCCTATTTGAACGGCAACCGGCAGTCAGCCGCAGCGGCAGATGGCAGCCAGGCCGAGCCGAGCGACCCACCACAAGGGCCCTCAGCGGTGCGGCCCAGGGCGGAAAGGAGTGGGCACTGGCTAGACAGGGCCCTGCGCAGCGCCCAGCAGCTGCGTCCGGGCGCACGGGCCTGTCCTCTGGAATTCAAGCTTCTCCTGCAGTCCCGCTCTTTCTTCGACATCCTGCCCTTGAGCACTGTCATTCTCAGAAGTGACAAAGACATACTTTCTGCCCCCGGGCCGACCCTAGAAGCTCTGAGACACCTGGGACCCAGGCTGCATCTCACCGAGGGCACGCACTGCACACCGAACGCCGCTAGCCGCTTGGGCAGCCAAAGGGGGGAGCGGCAGCGCCGCACCCTGGGCCCCACAGCAGCTCCTGAGGCGGACGCTCCTGGGGGGCTTTAAAACCCCGTGCTGGGTTCGAGCCCAGAGGCTGGCGCCAAGAGGCCAGACGGCCGAGGGCCGCATTCTTTCCGGCCAAGCACACGCAGTGCCCCGCTTCAGAGTCCAACCCAAGGGAGTGGGCCCGAGTCTAAGCGGCCTAGCGGCAGCTGTGTGCATACCAACAACAGGCCAGGGTCACCCTGGGGCTGAGCACGAGCTCCAGACCGGCCTAGCCGCGGGGCGGGCCAGGCACCTGGGGTCACGCCAGCTGCGGCCGCGTCCCGGAAGCCCCCGACGGAGCAGGCTGCCATAGCCTGACCCATGGAGGGCAGCACTCAGGTCCAGGTGACAGAGACCACCCGTCTCACCTACTAAAAGAGCTCAAGGGCAGGCACCCGAGAAAACCAGCAATGGTGAGGCAAAGACCAAACAGAGACCCAGAAGGACCCTGTCCTGAGAAGGGCCTGGCCGACACAGGGGAACTTCCCCAGGACCAGAAAGACTGCCCCCCTCACCTGCGGGAGGCTGGTGAGCGCACTTTTAAAACAGGTGCAACGCCCCAGTCTCGAAGTTTGCTGCGTCAGAGGGGGAGACTTTGTCTAGCGGAAAAGCACGTAGATGGGGTGAGCCTGGCGGGCACGGAGACGGGGAGACGGGGAGACAGGGAGACGGGGAGAGGGACAGGCAGGGTGCTGAGAGGCAGGCTCCGGGGTCGGAGGCCCTGAGGCCGGCGGCTGCCTACCTTTGGCGTGGAACGTCCAGCCCCTCCGCCAGTACTCCCGCAACTGGACGCGCTCCTGCTGGCCCAGGCGGCACACCTCGCCGTAGAACTGGCGCTCGATGTGCACGTAGGCTGCCGGGATGGCCCCGGCCACCCCCTTGGCCCCGAAGAAGCCGTTCACCTCCGGGGAGGCCAGCAGGATCTGGTACTCAGCCCGCGTGCCCAGGACCAGGTCCATGTAGGCCTGGGTCAGGTTGAAGTAGCCGGTGGTGAGGTAGACCTTAGCGCCCAGCTCAGCCTCCGTCAGCAGGGTCTCAGTGACAATCTCGTCGATCTGAATCTCAAAGGGCTTCATCTGGATCAGCGGGTAAATCCAGGTGTCCGGGGCTGGCCTCCGGTCGCCGGCAGCAGCCGCGTCCCCCTGAGTCACAAGGGAGTCACCATGGAAGGTCTGCGCATGCAGCATCTGCTGGCGGGCCCTGGCCGCGTGGATCACATCCATAACCCTCTTGTTGGCCGCCTTGCAGTAGGCAGCCCGGTCACCTGGCGGGCGACACGGGGAAGAGGAGTAAAGGGAGGGAACGGAGGCCCAGCACGGCGCGCAGCCCAGGACAGGCCTCGAGCGGTGGCAACTGAAGGTGCCCGCTTTTGAAAGGGCACCCACAAGGAGTGAAAGGGCCTCTGCCAATTCCACTGGCAACCATCAAAGCCGGGTGAGACGAACTGGGGGACAGCAACCAGGCCAGTGGGCACTGGGAAGTGGCCCCTGGCTGGACGCTGACCCACTTAGTCCCACATCACACACCTGTGGCTGGTGCCCCCTATGGGCACCAGGACAGACGCCCACCAGCAAAGACACGTGCAGCCATGACCAGAGGAGCACGAGCCGACCACAGGATGGCCTCCCAGAGCAGAGGTAAGCCGGAGATGCCAGGCCTCTCAAGTCACGCAGGAGAGTGGGGACAAGTGGCCTCGGACAGTGCAAGCAAAGAAATGAGTTTAAATGTTATTACTAGGGCAGGCCCTGCGGCTTAGGCGCTAAGTTGGGAGCCAGGGTGTAGACCATATAAAACCCAAGGACCTGGGTACGCAACCCAGGGAACAAGCAAAATAAGTATACTTCCTCCCCTCCCTTCCTTCCTTTCATAAATGAATGAATGAATGAATGAATTAATAAAAATAAAAGAAAAACCCAACAACAAAAATGCTATTACCAGGCAAGAAAAGACAGAACTAGTGAGTCACCCAACTCAGGAGGCAGGAATAAAGGCTAGAACCAAGTAAGGACATAAGGGCAGGCACGCAGCGCAGAGCATCAACACGTCACACGCCAGCACTCTGAAGGTCGCAAGAAACAGGCATGCTGTCCTGCTGTCCCGCTCACTCACATGTCCCCAAGCTGGGACAGGGACAGGCAGAAGTGCTCGGCATAAGGCCATCCTTAGAGATGCCAGCAAGAGGGGAGGGGCGGACACAGAATGAGGAACAACATGGGGAGGGCCCTGTGCCCCGCATCCCTCAGGCAACTCGGGCTGTGAGAGGTGAAGGGCAGGGCACACGCGTCTGCACGTCTGGGGCCCTGCTCTCCCTCACTCACACTGGGCCCCCTGCGCTGCCCTGGTCCCGAGCACCTGCGCATGCAAGCCGGCCTCCTCCCATGTTGACGCACTGCTCCCTGAAGGTGGGGCCCGACCTGCACATCAGACCCGAAGTGGCCGCTGCTTTCCGTACGGGCCCGACAGCGAGCACGTCAGGCAGAGCTGAGGGTCACGTGCGGTCACCCCACAGCGAGAGAAAACTGACTCCCGCCAGCTTCACTCATACCATTCAAATTACAGCAGCAACTGCTGAGCGCCTGGGGGGTAGCCGCAGCCCACATGCACGTATCAGATGGGCTCGGTGCCCGGGCGGGGCCCCCACGGGCGTCCCGAATCACGCGTCTGCTCTGGGCCCTGGCCTCAGGAGCGCCTGTCTGTGGGTGGGCTGGCTTTAGCGCGCCCCCCACACTGTTGACACCGTTGCAAATCCAGCAGCGGCCCTGCAGGCCCCCAGGAAGTCACAGCCAGAAATCACAGGCATGCAAATGCTCCCACACAGCTAGGGGCCAGGAGTCTCCTGCCTCCAGAGGCAGAGTCCAGGGCTCTCCCACTTCACACGCAGGTGGGAGGCCACAGACCTCACTGGACAGCCCGGCCTGCATGGCAAGTGGCTGGCGTATAAGCTGCTGCCTGTAAATGCAGCAGGGTCCACTCCCCAGGCCCAAAGCCCACACTCCCGCCTTCCCACACAGCATAAATGACGGTCAGTGAGTCACATCTATCTGGCTTCGGAGACAAAGCAGAACGACACACGGCCACCCATGCCCGCTGGCGTGCTGGCCCCTGGCCTTCACCCACCCCGGCTCCACGCTCGAGGCTGCCGGGCCCAGGACGCACCTTTGTAAGGATGCACCATGCCCTCCACCACCCGCAGGGAGTCGTCGCCCTGCAGCTGCAGGGACACGTCCCCCACGGCGTCCACCAGCTCCGTGAAGAAGTCGGCGATCTCCGCGCAGTCCTGCAGGAACACGTAGCGGTCCTGGCGGTTGGTGAAGTAGGAGTCGCTCAGGTTCGCGCTGCAGGGAGAGGGAGCGGGACTCGCTGCACACAGGCCTGCCGGGCTCAGGCACGAGTCGGACTCAGGCAGGACTCCGCGTGCAGCGGCCGGCTTCACAACTGCGCCTGACTAGCCACCGGAGACCAAAGCGGCAATAGTGACAAAAAAGAGCCACAAAGCCCTTCCCCAGGCGGAGCCGACACGAAGCAAGCAAGCGCACTGCCTCGTGAGCAGCGCCCATGGTCAGTCCAAGCCCAGGTCCCCATCGGGTCGGGGACAGCTGTCTGCCCACTCTGCCCTCTGCTCCGAGAGCGAGCGGGGAGAGCGCTTCAGGGGCCGCAGGGAGGGGACGTGCACAGGACACCTAAGGGCTTAGCAGTGTCTGCGTGCGGTGGGTGCACAACAACCGTGCTATGTCGGAAACGCCCTCCGGGCCTCCAGCCCCCACGGCAGACGCAGAGCCACAGAAGCCGCGAGAAAAAGACACTGGGCTACGAGAGTCAAGGCAGGCTCCCAGCGGCCTGCGGGGACGGACGTCCGCCGACGTGGCCGCAGAGAGCACGGAGCAGGCGCGCTCACCCGCTGAGGATGACGCTGTCGTCAAAGAGGTACACCTTGATGTGCTGCAGGCCGATGGTCTCGTTGAGGCGCTCGGGGGCGAGGAGCCGGAGGAGTCCGCGGAGGCTGGGCGTGTGGAAGAGGGAGACGCGGACCTGCTCCGGAAACCTCCGCAGGAGTGGGAGCAGCATCGTGCGCGAGTTCTTCCTGCCTGAACGGAGAACAGAAGGAAGCGGGTGGGCGGGTCGCACCAGGAGAACAGCGGCCGGCAGGGACCACTGCGGGTGGGCCGGCCCCAGCGCCGTCCAAAGCAGCCAGCACGGGGCCTGGGGCGCTAAGCAGCCAGGGCAACGGGTCACCTGCTCCAGACGCATCTCCAGCAGGACCAGCGTGGTCAGGGCAGCAGACACACAGCTTCTGCCCCAGCGCTCACCGGCCCTTCTCCCGGCAGCCCCCGCCCCGGACCCCCCGCCCTGCTCTCTGCGGCTCTGCTCTGGGGGCCGACTCCCCCGCACCTGGCACCTGGCACCTGGCACCTGGCACCTGGGCCGGGCAGAGCCACATTCTCGGGGCCCGGGCGCTTGGGAGCACTGTCCTCACCGCCAGGGAGCTAACTCTTGCTGGACAAGACGCCGTGGCGAGGCGAGGCGGGCCTGGGGCTGCAGAGGCCACCACGCAGATCTGGAGCCGACAGGCAGCCAAAGGCGCCAGGGCCAGCAGACGGGTCCGCTGACATGTCCACACCGCAATCACGGCCCCTTGCGGCAGGCCAGTCACAGGAATCAGAGTCTCTGGCCCGCCCTGGAGGAGCAGCAGTTGGGTAAATCACCTCGGAAGGACATCAGCCGGGGGAACCACCAGTATGAACAACTAAATAAAATAAAACGCTGCTGCTTGTCTCTCTCTAACAATGATGACAACGCTCATTCTCTCTTCTGCCCCCCGCTGGGGGACTCCCGACAAGGGACACACGGCCCAGACGGCCTCCAGAGCCTGCCTTCACCTGAGGACAGGCGGGCAGCAGTGTGACCCCAAGACAGGCTGGGAACGAGAGGGCGCGGGGCGAGGGCGGTGAGACCCACCTCGGGAACCCCGTGTGGAGTCCAGGAGGATGGAGACCTTGAGGTCCGAGGGGGGCTCCGCTCGGAGTGACCTCTGCAGCGTGCTTTCCAGGCAGTCCACCTGCCGAGAGAGAGCCCCGGGGGACAGTGAGGCCCCAAAGCTGATGGTGTAGCAACGACGCCGGCAACTCGCCACAGCACCTGGCGCGGCGGCCACGACTGCCCCCCCCCCCCGGAACGCGCACCCCAGCGGCGTAGGCGCCAGCACCCGAGGTGGCTCTGCCGGCAGCTCCCGGAGGGAGCCAGTGACGCCCTCCCAGGCGGCCACGCGGCAGCTCTGCCCGGTCCCGGGAGGCGCTCACACGCGGCCCCCTGCCCGCGCAGGCGACCCAGGCCGGCGCCCCCCAGCACCCACGCGGACGGCGCTCGCTGGAGACGTGCTGAACGAACGGCTCGAACACGCAACCCGCGCAGCGGCCGCGCCAGGCCTGGGCTGCGTTCCTCCCAGAGAACGAATGCGGCCCAGCTGCCGCTCAGAGCTCGTGCGAAGAGCTGCCTCCTCAGAGGAGGAGACGGGCGGCTCCCGCCGAGGCCCCGTCTCTACCCTCCAGCCCCCCGGTGTTCAACCAGGATGAGCCGGGAAGCAACACGGGCACCAGGCCACTTCGCTACCTCAGAGCAGAACGTGCCCCAGCAGCCCAAGACGAGTGCATGAGCTCATCGCAGGCCCGCGCCCACCCAACCTGCAGGGCGCCTGCCCGCCGAGCCGCGCGGGACTGGCGCGCGCTCGAAGCTGCCGTTTCTGCTCCTTCCCTGCCCGTCTCGTTCTAGGTGACAAGCGCGGCACGCCAGCGAGCCCGGGCAGAGTGGGGCTGGCCACAGACCCGGCACCTGACGCCAGCCCTCGGCGAAAGCAGCCGCTAGCGGGACCTGCACAGCAGGCGGGAAGGGCCAGCAGTGAAGCCGGGCCGCCGCGGCCAGGACGGCGTGCGGGTTACTCAGCTGCAGCACTGAGGCAGCCGGACAGGGCGGAAGGCAAGGGCTGGCGGGCCCCAGCAGCGCTGTACCGACGGGCACAGAAACCTGGATTCCACACGCTTCTGTATCGCAGACGCCCCGCTTCTCCTCTCCCCAAACCTTTGGAAAGGTCAAAACCACTCTTGGCTCACAGGCCATATCAAAACTGGTGACAGACACCCCATGCCCTCCTCCTCCTCCCTATGCCTCCTAACAGGCCCCAGTGTTCAGGGAATCGCAACCAAGATGAAGGCCAAGGAACCTGCCTCGACATTGGCTCCCTTGCAGTGCCAACTGCAAGGCCACAGGGCGATTCGCGGCCGCCATCTAGCCAGTCCTTACCAGCTCCTGTTCCAGAGGACCTGTCCCCAGGTAAAGGGACGCCATCACAACCCGCCTCTTGGCTACCTTTATCTGCCCCTGAAAGAGAAGGAACAATTTGAAATTCAGTCAGGTTCACTGTTCACTCAGGCCGCGGAGGCGAACGACGCCCCAAGCGCCACGACCCGCTCCCTTCCCAGCAGCACTGAAAGCAGCCGACAGGAGCAAGACGGCCCCACACTGAGAACACACGGCCCGAAGGAAAGTGACCTGACTGGGAAGGATGACCACCGCGCACCCTGAGAAAGCAAGTCGTGGGGCCGCGGGGCAGACCGCGCTCCCACCTGGACACGCGTGAGGCGGGGGCGTGGGGGGCACACCTGGCTGCCCAAAGCTGTCTGCAAGCCGCACGGGAAGAGGGGCGCAAGGGTGTAAGCCTGCGCTCTGCTCGCCCCGTCGAACAGAACAGACTGGCACCAAGATACACGCGCAGAACACGCCAAGGCTCAAACGACAGCCCTCCTGGGCCTGCTCAGCCCCAGGAGGACGAGGGACCCATCTGCGAGCTCTTAGCAGCAATAGGGGGTTCACATCCAAAAGAAACAGGACTCACATGAGCCACAACAAAAGCCCGCCCAGCGCTGGAGGAGCCTGACCGGTGCTTCCCCAACACAGCATGCAGACGCCTGCAGGAGCAGACGCCAGCAGGGAGACGCAAATCCCACAGCGACATCTATCACCTCTCACCTGTGACAGTGGCCTGTCACAAAGTGACAGAAAACAGGAGTTGGCGAGGGTGTGGAGACGAGGAAACGCCTGTGTATACTGGTGGTAAGAATGGAAACCAGAGCAGCCGCTTTGGAAAACTGGATGGAGATTCTTCAAAAGACTATGAACAGGCACAGCCTGGTGGCCCAGGTACTCAGGCCCCGTCCACATACAGCCCAGGGAGCTGGGTTCCCGGCCTGGACAGGGGACAACTAAACTGAACTGAATAAAATGCTTCCCTCCTTTCTCTTCCTGCCTGCCTGCTTCCTACTTGCCTTCATTCCTCTTAAAAATACATTGAAAGGAGATCAACTGTGCTGTGCCCTGGCGGAGGAATGGCCGAGTTTGCCGCCTCTGGCGAGGCACAGTCCAACAGCTCCCAACCTGGGTTTATGACCAACCAATGTGAACAACTAAATCAAAAAGAATAAAGTGCCGCTTCTGGCTCATCTACCTAATGACTTTAATTACTGCCTACACCTTTCCTTAAAAACAAACAAAGACCTACTGTCTGGCCCAGCACTGCACTCCTAGGCATCCATCTGAAGAATGTGAAACAGTGATTCAAAAAACTGCCCACACCCCACGTTCACGGCAGCACTGCTTACGACAGCCAGACGTGGGAACAAACTGAGTGTCCACTGACAGGTGAGTGGGGAAGGGAGACACGTGCGCACGCATGGATTACTCCTCAGGTAGAAAAGCAGGGGGAATCCTGTCATTCGTGACAACACGCCTGGGCCGGGGGATCTGGCTAAGCCAAACAAGTCAGAAGGAAGACAAATGCCGCATGATGTCACTTCCATGTGGGAAAGGAAAAGACAAAGCAAACAGCAAAGTGAAAACCCGCCCTGGACTCCAACGGCAGAACTGAGGTCACCAGAGGGCTGGGTGGAGCAGAGGGTGAGGTGCCCCGACAGTGGGGGAGAAGTGGGGGGAAGTGGTGGTGGGCGTGGTTTTGTATTTGACAGGGTAACCTGTACACCTAAAGTTTATATTGTCCTACAAACCAAAATTACAATAAAAAAATGTGTTTAAAGAAAGACAGATACTTGTGGAGAAAATGGTCATGAAGAGAAAAGCAGCCAATGCATGGGAGCGAGCTTGTGGCTCAGGCGGCTGAGGCGCCAGCATGAGGATCAGGTACAGCCCAAGTTGCCGGCCGGGCGGGGCCGGGGGAAAAACCAAAATGTACAACTAAATAAATAAAGATGTTTACAAAACAACAGAAAAAAAAGCTATCTGGCCACTTCACCAAACATTGTTGCTAGTCCTTGGCCCCACCTTAGCTGTGACGAAGGCGGAGGGCCAGGCAGGGGAGCCACGCTGCACGGGCCGCTCGTTGCCCCAGAAGAGACTCCCCCGTGGGGCGACACGTGTGGACAGTGCCCAGCCTCCACTAGGAGGCGGGGCGAGGAGCCCCGGGCTGGGGGCGCCGCACATAGGCTGACAGTCATACACCCAGAGCGATGAGGACGCTAACAGCCTCCTTTGAAAAACCTGTCTCTTCAAGCCAAGGAGAGAACCAAGTGGGGACAAAGAGCGGCCAGGCGCAGACAAGGTGCACAGGACGGGCGTGTTCTGGATTGAGCCGCAGGTGAACTAGTTTATTCTGCAGAAAGACAAGCTTCTGAGCACTTGGCCCGCTGACCTCATCATACCTCCACTCTAACGTCATCGGCTGTGGCCTCGGAGTCGTCAGGAAGTTAGTTAGCGGGCGCCCACTACACTCCACCGGGCGGCTGGCAGGACCCCGAGCGACCAGATGAGGCATGAATGCCTAAGGAGCGGGCGAACGCTGAACCCAAATCCGAGTGCAGCGTCTACCAGGAGGGGAAGGCCAGCCTTCGACAGACGCAGGAAAGAGCCAGCATGGTGAGGCCTGAAGCCAGACGCCCACGTCCCCCAGATCTGTCAACATGCCTGCGTGGAACGAGGCCCCGGCGCCTCCTGCACATGGATCCCACCGCGGGGATGCTGGGTCATCTCCATGCGTCACGCCTCCCAAGCTGGCTCTACTGTCTGCGGTGTCTCCGGGGCGGGGCGGGCTGCACGGTGCGCTGACCAGACCCCTTCACAAGGATGCGCCCTGGGTCCACATCCCTCACTGCCCTCCCTTCAAGGGTCTACCTCTTCCACACGGACAGGGGACGCCTCCTGTCCTCAAGAATCAAATGCAGGGCCCAACACTCACTCCCTGTGCCGAGCCACTCTGTGGGACACGGGCCGTCTGTGAAGCGGACATCCACAGAGGCCGAGCAGCCGTCAAAACGGAGCAGGGACGGCCCGCCGTCTTTCTCCGGGCCCCCGATTCAAGTGTCCATCCTCCTCCTTAGACACCACTTACCTTCATAAGCTCAAAAAACTCCGCCGGGGAAGAAAGCACCCTGACGTGAGAACTGGAGACTCCGAACTCCGGAACCAGGTTCCGGATCCACTGGAAGCGGTGCACGCCCTCGGGGCACAGGCAGCAAGGTGGGGAGGTGACCTGGGGGACGGTGGGCGACAGCAAAGGAGCCAGCAGCAGCCATGGTGACCTGGTTAGAGGGACATGCAAAGACAGGGTCATTCTTCTGAGACACGTCCTCAGACGTCTCTGCTACCAGGGAAGAAGGGCGGACAGTCTCCAGACCACTGGAAGTGAGCCCAAGTCAAACTGTGCAACAGGGTTTTGCCTTCGGGCCCAACTGGCGGAGCAGCCCAAGCAAGCTGTCCTGACACCTCCGAGCGCAGCGCGCCGCGGTGCGCCCACGAAGCCTGGCACGTTAGCACGCTGCCCAGCAGGCCCACACGAAGCCCTGGAAGGGCACTACACGGATCTGCTCCAGGTCCCACATGCCCACACCCTGCTGTGGTCTGGGGACATGGATGGGACTTTCTTCAGGGAAGGACCCAGCGGGGGTTTCCTCTTTAGTCCAGGGACACAGAGAAGCTGCGGGGGCAGGTCATGGAGAGATGCCAGCGCTGTCAAGCATGGCCCCCTCACCACTGGACACGCCATCCTCGGGGCCACGCCCCAGAGGCCCAGGTGGCGGTCCTGTCCCCGGCGCCTCTCTGCAGCCTGGGATGGATGTGCCCCGAGGGCACGGGAACAGCCTCATCTGGATCCCAGCAGCGAGCCGCAGGACACCGTCTTCAGTGTGTGACATCCACCACAGCCTCCGAAGGGACTCTGGGGGAAGGCCACTTAAACACTCAAGGCCCAGAGGCCATAAATTCCGGGAAGATGATTTCATTTACTTGCTCACTGTAGAGCCCTGATCTTCCCAGGGTTGGTTAAGCGTCCCGCAGACGCCAGATGGCCCACAGCTGTGCTTCCCAGAAAGCCCACGGGTCCGTCATGGCCGACTCACAGCCAGGAACGTGAGTCAACGGGTGGAAGGGACAGGGTCTCTGGACGCAGACGGCCGGGGACTCGCCAGGGCAGGGAACAGCTCTCCTGTCCACTAGGTGGGGGGTGGGGGGGACGGGGGACACCCCTGAGGCCACGGGCTTGCCCGGGATCTCGGGCCTCTGGGTAATGAGCTGCAGGGAAGGCCTGGTGGAGGGAACTATGGATTGCTGCTTCGGCTTCCCTGTCCTAGGCCACCCCGCACGCCCATGGCCGACTTCCAGAGCGGAGGGAAAGCACCTTCCATCAGGCCACTGGAAAACCACAAGATCCTGGGAAAGCTACACACCAATCTATCAATTTGCAGCCCCCGAGGGGCCGAAAGCTGGCTGTTCGTTAATTACACACGATCTGCTGAGGTGGAAACCCCACAACAGGCAGGCGGACTCTGCCCCAGCTCGCAGCACATCTCCCCCCGAGACCGCAGGGCAGCAGTGCATCCCCGCACCTCGCACCCGACTCCCCCAGGAAGTGAGGAGCATCTCCCTGGCACCGGCACCCGGGGAGACACCCCGCCGCCCACCGCCAACTCGGGCCTCAGTCCCAGTCCCCACACGAGCAGCCGCCGTTCCCCGCGGAGGGAGCAGACCAAGGGCCTGGCAGGGGCCTGCGCCGGCGCCCAGCGACCGACCCCGCAGCCGTCTAAGGGCGGCGAGGAGAAAAAGTGCACACACTCCAGCCGTGAGCCAGAGGCGCTGCGCGCTGGGGCACCACCCGCCTGCCTCTACGCGGCAGGGAAGGCACGGGACACCCGTGCTGCCTAGAGGGGCCACCTTTGTCCTGCCTGTGGGGGTGGGGGGCGCTGCGGGGCACAGTAGGCGTCGTGTCCCACCTACCAGCTCCCGGGGGGATAATGTTCCACCCGTCCAGACCCACCGAGGGGGTTCCCTGTCGGCTTCCTGCCGCATCTGTGTCCTGACAGGCTTACTGTTGTGAGACACTGCGCACCAGGTCAGTTGCGCAGACTCGGTGGAGAGACCCGGCCCTCAAGTGGCAACATCGTACACCAGAGGTCAGGCTAGCGACAGTGAGGCCCGAAGCCACGCTCGCACCCACGGGCGCCAGGGTGAGCAGGCGGCAGCCAGAACCCCAGGAGGGCAGGGTCTGCCCTCCAGCAGCTCCGGGGCGCCCTCTCCTAAAGCTCTGCCGCCTGCCGCCAGCAGCAGTGCGCCCCGGCCCGGCCGCCCCCCTGCACAAGCCAGGCCCTCACCGCAGGGAGGCGGGCCACGCCTGAGCCCGGCCCGAGGAGCCAGGGGCTGCCCCCGAAGAGTACAGCTGGTCGGTGTCCACACCCACCCGGGGCCTTGCATCCCCTCCACGCGTGGGGAGGGCGGCGGGTCTCTGCAGGCTGCTCCTTTCCCAGATCAGCCCAGGATTCAAACTCGGGACCTGGGCCTCAGCTCCCAGGGAAGTCAGCGTGACAGCCCCCACCGCAACCCAGTTCTGGACGAAGGTGTCGCTGCCTGAGACAAGTGTGCAGACGAACCTCCGCACTGCGCAACGGCTGGGCCTCAGCGCTGAGGCCTCCTCTCCTCACTGAGGTGCCGGGGAAATGGGAGACAAATGTGATACCAGGAGGGCACGGTGGGTATGAACGGAGGGTGTAGCGGGCAGGGCCCTATCCCCACTGTCTCTAAGAGGGACCCGCACCTGAATGCCTGCCTGAGGAAAGCGTGCACCACACTGATGTCCCTGAGCAAGGGTCCCAGGAGTCCCAGACAGGACGAGCTGCACTTGTCCCACTGGGAGGGCGGTGCGCTCGCGTTCCCAAGCCGCGTCCGAAATCGTGACAGCAGACAGCTGCTGGAGGTGGCGGTGTCCCCTACTCACAAAGGTTGCCGGAACATGAGGGGGGCTTCCTTCTCCACAGGGAGATGGGGACATTTTAAAGCTGCCCAGGCTCCAGGGGAAAACGCTGTCCCCTTCCTTCTCCCAGCGGGGTGCCCCCCCCTGCCCCCCCGCTGTCCATGAGACAGACAGCAGGGAAAGGCGAAGTCCTGGGCCCACCCCACACACCTCTCAGGTCACAGTACCTGGAGTCAACACTTTGGCACAAGTGACATCTGTGATACTCGAGACAGGAAGTCAACTTGGGACTTTTTCCCTCCAAGTCGGGGTGTGGGTTCTGAGGGAAGAAAGGGGGTGCCAGTGCTGTCTTCAGGCACAGACCGCAGGTCCAGGACCAGGTGCGTCCCGTGGCTCAGGCAGCCGAGATGCTGACATGTGGGCCACATGCAGCCCAAGGACCCAGGTCAAAAGCCGGGCAGAGTGAAGGACAAAATGAGCCACTGGAAAGATGCTTCTCCTCCTCTTCCTTCTTTCCTCACTTAAAAACAGAACACAAGTTCAGAAGTAAAGTCCTAGCCTCTGTCCAACACACAGGACGTTAGCTCACTGTCCCCCAGCCCGGGCTCAGAGTCAAGGTCTAAAGGCCCATGACTCCTCTGGAACTGGAAGATAAGATTTGCAGTACACTCTGTGGCTTGGATCCCACCCAAACTTGTACAAGATGACGACAAAGAAGTGTTTAAGAGAAACTGTGCTCTCCGGATTGCGTGATTTTCAGAAACAACCTTTTAAGAAAACCCACCCCACCCTCCCCCGAGTCGTACGCAGCTTTTAAACGTGAAAAAGTGAAGTGAGGAGAAACGCCAACGGCCATACTACTTCCTGAGAAAGGCTCGAGAAAGTACTCAAGGTGCCCTACTTCCTGCGGCCCCCGCCAGCAGGCGGTCCTTCCTGACTAATGCAAGACCGAACCCAAGGCCGGGAAATGAGTGTGGATTCCCGGAGGTTACAAAAGACCAAAGCCTGGACTCCCATGGAGGGTCCCGCACGAGGGGCAGGCTGTGGCGGCCGGCTGCTGCTGGCCGGATGACTGTCCTCTTGGTTTGTCCAAAGGAAGCCCATTACATGAGGGGCCGAGAGCTAAAGTATACATCTGACCCACAAGACATACACCTCGGGTGGCCAGAAGCACCAGGCACAGCAAAGTGCCCGCCGAGAACCAATCATGTGCCCACTAATCCGGCCTGACTTCCCAGCAGCCTGGAAAGGGCACTTTACACTAATCAGATCACATGTTTACAAGTGGATTATCCCTCAGAACACTTTAATCCCAGGCTACTTTCTACCTAAGAGCACACAAGGGACTGACCAGCCTAACTCAGCAGCAGCTGCCATGTGCTCAGGGGTTACTCTATTAATATTAACTTTATAAAGCTACGATTTTAAAGTCAGTCCATTGCAAATCTTATTTTCATTCCCTGTAAAATCAAATCTGAATGATTGGGGAAATGATGCTTTGATTCTAAATACTCCCTTCCCATCAACTCTACTGCTATAAATAAACCGAGAGGTTCTGCTCTGCTAAACCCTACTGAGTAAGAAGGGCTGGGTCCCAGCATCAGAGTTCAAGGAAAGAATGTCTGGAGGAGCGCCCTAGTGACTCAGCAGTTAAATCCGCGGTGGTCCGGCTGGCGCAGTCCACATAAAACCCAAGGACCCAGGTCCTGGACAGGATTGCAGGTAGGGGCTGGGGGGGCGCTCTAGCAACATGAACAACTAAACGGATGGACAGATGCTTCCTCTTCTCTCTGCCTCCTTCCCTCCTCTAAACAAAACCTCAGAAACCCGGTTCTGGATCTGGTGGTCCCGCAGAGGAGACACGCTTGGTGAGCTGAGCAGGAATAACGTGCTGACCTGCCACTGCCAAGACGGAGAACCCCACCCCCAGAAAAGCCTGCTGGCCACCTGTGCTCCTCCTCTAACTCAGGGACGTCAGGGATCCCACCCTCCCACACACCTAGAAGAGAAAACAGGACTTGAGTTTCGGCAAGACAGTTGTTTCTGCACACGCAGCACAAACTGAAGATGGTTTGAAAACAGACCACAGAGAAAACATTTCCTTGTGCGGCAGGCAGCTCAAGACTCGAACTAGCACCCACCTAACACAGTTCCCAGAAGGTCTCATCTCATCCCAATAACAAGTCAATTCACTACAGGCTGATGACACCAAAAAACTATTTGAAATTTTGTCCCCTCCTGAGCTCCAGAACTGCCATCGCCAACTGCATTCTTAACACCTCACTAGGACACACTCATGGACACTGATAAACAGGCCCCAAATTTGCCTGTCATCCCCCAAACCTGCCCTTCTTTTTTACTGCTCTGAGGAAGCGCTCCAGAGAAGCACCACCTACCTCCTCCACACTCCCCCAGCCCATCAGAGACAACGCTAACCTCCCTTCCACCCCGTCCCAACTTCACATCAGCCCCTGCAAGTCAGACCTAGAGCGCGTCGCGTCGTGAGAAACTACAGAATCTGGAGCTTGCCTCGCTGGGTTCTCAGCAATGAGGACTGGTTGGCTCCTAGCTCTGCCCTGCCCTGCCCTCCTCTCCCCTCCCCTCTCCTCTCCTCCTTGCAGCCCCTCAGCTGCTGGAAGTGTTTGCCTACCTGCAGGGCTTCACCACTATGCTTGAACACGCCCTCCCCTCTTCTTCACCTGGAGGTCTCACCCCTCCTCCAAATGCATCAAGATCACTACTTCCGTGACCTCCAGTGCCCCCAGGACCCCTACCTCCCTCTACATTGTTAAGGGGTCTGAACATCTTCAAAGAGGAGCCGGGAGCCGGGAGCCGGGAGCCGGGGCACAGCAGTGCTCCATAGAGAATGCTGAGTAAGTTTCTCCCTGGAGACTCAGGCATGAAGTCAGCATCTGGGGCGTAGACCACATAAAGCCCAGGGACAACCTTCATGACAACCAAAAATGAACAAATAAAAATGCCTCTTCAGGTGGGCCCTTGTGGAGCAGGGGTTGGGTGCAGTCCACGTGCATCCCAAGGTCCTGGGATCACGTCCTGGAGCTGGGGAACAACCAAGATGAATGATGAAATAAAATATGCTTCCTCCTCCTCTCTCTTCCTGCCTGCCTACCTCTGCTCGCCTTCATGCCTGCCTGTACCTTGCCTTTGAAAACAAATTTTATTAAAAGCCTCTTCCTCCTCTCTTCCTGCCTGCCTGCCTTCCTTCTCCTTAAAAAAAGAGAATGCTGAATAAATGAATGAATCCAGCAATCAAGAATGAGTCAGATGCCCATTTAAGAGAAAACAACAGTATTTCTAGATCACTACTCAGAAATAATTTTAAGTGAAGCTCTCTGTCACCATGGCTGTTTCTAAAAAGATACTGCAAGAGAAGAACATTCACGTTCCATCACCCTTCTTGCTAGCTATGAAGACCCACCAGTCACTCCAACACTTGAGTCAAATTGGCAAGCTACAACCTAAAATAATTTAAGTTCATGACTACACAGAACCATAATAAATGAATCAATGAGCAGAGTTACAAGAAACCACATCATTCAGGGAATGAGGAATGGGGAGGCGCCACCGAACAAAGAAGAAATGAAAGTCAGCAGTCAAGAGAGGGCAAGTGGCCACACAGACATGAGTAACCCCAGCACCGAGGCCACAAAGAATCAGAGAAAAATCCACAAACTGCATAAGGCAAAAAAAAGTTCAGAAGCCTGCAGTGTTGTGTCAACACTGGACAAAGATTTTATCCTCAATCCCAGCAAAAAGCATCATTTCCAAGAATTATGGAATGCAAAGTTCTTGCATTTGTGTTTGACTTGAGTTCTTGTTTAATTGCTGACCCAAGCAAACATCCTCCCTCTCTCTGGCTCTGCTTAATCAAGAAATATGGACATATACCAACGTTTTCATGGATACTACTTCCAAAACGGCCTTCGGGGAGCCAGCTTAGACCACCCCCAATCCACACTGCATGACCAAGCCCCAAAAGCACTCAGGAGAAATGTCTGTTTTAAAAGGATTTGTGGAGGCTGCATCAACACCCTTTAATAATCAAGCCCAATGTTAAACGATGATTGTTTTCTGAAAAAGGGAAATGACAACGTCACCTAAACATCTTTGAGGAGAGGGTATTCTTTTCGAAACTTTCAACCAAATTCACAATGGCTTGATGTGAAGCCACAGAAGTCAGATCTGACCTCACTACCCTGGAATGGATAGGTCTTTGTTGAGCACCGATTCCAGGGAACAGAGGCCACCTCTGCTTCACCCCGCTCCCACTGGGCTCACTCGTGGGAAACTCAAGTGTGTTCTCATCAGGCGGCTTCCAAGAGTTCTGTCACACCCTGATTCTCTCCCCTACAAGTTCCCCTAAATCACACTCAAATGCTGAAAATCTTCCACCGCAACCCAACATGAAGCAATTTCCTTCCCACACCTAGAACCAGCACAGGTGGCCGGACCACAGCTGTGTGGACAGCAGGCCAGGAGGTCGAATCCCCACCCAGCAACACAAACAGAAATGGAATCACAAACGCGGCCGTGCATGGGACGAAGCTCTCAGACATCTTTATTAAGGTTCACGTGTCATGCTCAGGTCCCTTTAGTAAGAAATGTATATGCACAAGAGTGAAGTGTCGCTTTTTTGTTTTCTGTTCCTTTATTAGCACCAGCAGCAGAGCAGCCTCTTAGGTGGCCTGTGCTTAGCGCACGCTGACTCTGGAAGACCACCGCCTGAGCACACTGCTGCAGAGCCGACTTCACGCTTTACATGACTCACTCAGTGCTTTTCCAGAACACAGGCCCTTTGAAACGCGACAAGGGGGTTTCGAGTGGTTCCTCTTCCCGACTGAGTGGCACTGAGTCAGGATTGCTTCACAGCCCTCTCGGGCCGGACGTGACGGGCACCGGCAGCCCGGTTCGCGCGCCGGCTCACCGCGCCGCCGGGGCCGCGGAACCCAGGGCCCCGCAGGCCCGCGCGGCGCGTCTGCGGGCAGCGCGCTCCCGCCGCTCGGTCTCCGTCCCGGGGCCCAGGCAGCCCGCGGCGCGCAGCGGCCCCGGCTCCGCTCGCCCGGACCCGCCCGGCAGGCCGCCCGCGCGGGAGGCCGGCTCCGCGCTCCGCACCGGCCGGGCCGCCCCGCCCGCCCGCCCCGCCCCGGGAAGGCCGGCGGCGGCGGGCGGGCGCGAGGCCGAGCCGCCGCCGCTCTCACCTCCTGCGCCGGCGGTCCCGGTTCCTGCCGAGGCGGTCGGACAGGCGGCCCAGGAGCGCGGCCAGCCCGGGGCGGCCCGGCAGGAGGCCCAGCAGCCGCCTCCAGAACACCGGCGCCACCGCCGCCGCCGCCGCCGCCGCCATGGAGACTCGCCGCAGCCGCTTCCGCTTCCGGCGCGAGAACTTTATTGACAACGACGCGCGGACACGGGCGGCGCGCGCAGCGTCGGGCGCGCCTCTGCGGGAGGGCGCGCGGCGGGGGCGGGGCCTGGCTGCCGGGGGCGGGGCCTGGCTGTCGGCGGGGCGGGGCCTGGCTGCCGGCGGGGCGGGGCCTGGCTGCCGGCGGGGCGGGGCCTGGCGTCGCAGGTCGGGGCGCGCAGTCCCTGGTCGGCCAGCGCTCCAGCAACGTGCGTGCCGCCTCTGGGCGGCTGGGTGACCGCTGACGTTCCGCACCCCACTGGAGCCTGGTCAGTGGGCCTGCTGCTCAGCAGCCCAGGTGAGGGGAACCCGGAGCCCTCCGTCCCCCGGGGCGGGGCGCAAATGTCGGCCAGAGGGTAAAGCTCTCTGGCCAAGTAGGCCGAAGGAGCTCACCCCAATAGCCAAGAACACTACTTGGGGCTGATTTTAAAAGGAACATTTTGCAATATTACGAGAGGCTGGAGAGATGGCTCTGATCTTTAACATGTGATTCCTTGGCAGATCCCTACGGGCTGGGATTTGGAAACTGGACGAGCTGTCGGAGATCCTCAGACCCTATCCATCCCAGGGGGCTGCGCAGAGGTTAAAAGAAGAGGGACGTCCTGGATACAAACATTCTGAGTTCCACTTCCACCCAGTTATCCCAGGGAGATCAATGACACGTTCCCTAAAAGAATGTTCCTCTCAGCACTGTTCATAATATCAAAAATGTGGAAGAAATCAACTGTGGAGGCATTGGTTGAATAAATCATGGTCCATCTCTATGTCGGTAGACCATGCATCAATAAAAAATGATGTTCTAGACAAATGTTTAATGACATTAACTGGAAAAGTCAAATTTCCAGAAGAATATACTTCTTATCCCCTTTTGCTAAAAATTAGAGTGTGTGTGCAGATCAAAGGTAATTGCACCAAAAGATGAGCATGGGCTCTTTGGTGCTATTCAAGAATTTCCAAATTGTTTGCAATCATGAATATTTCACATTGATTTTAATGTTTCCTTTACGTTTAGTTTTACAAATACAAGGTGGACTTCAATTCAACTCCTCCAAGTGATAAGCAATGAATCATCAAATTTCCTAACTTCCAGTAACTAGAATGAGACCATTCATGGTTCCGCTTCTGCATGTTACTGGCAAGGGGGAGCTCGATTGCAGAACAGCTGTGCTGGGGTCATGGGCACCCACGGACCACGGGGGCATCTTAACCACCCCGAAAAGAGCTGGCAGCCTCTCTCTGCATGCGCTGCTTTGCTGTGTGAGGTATAAAGTGAGATCAACAGCCATGGTACCGCCCACTGGCCCCCTGGTCTTAAATTGTTGTCACACATAGTGAAATGATGGCATGGTTAAGCATACGCAGCAGGCAGAGACCCCGGACCCTCCGAAGCCACACACTGAGAGCCTGACCAGGGCGAGGCAACCGCGACATTGCCGGAAGACATACGTAGTTGGAGGCTGAAAAAATGTTAAATAATGGTTTTCAAGGATTGAGTAATTTTTTAAATGATTATATTTACATCACAGTTTCCGACAAGACATCTCATCTGTGCTCTCCTTTAGTGAGAAGGAAAGGAGATAAGACGTTCTCAGATAGCAAGGGAGGCCCAGAGAATCTGCCTGGAAGCAACCCCCAGGCTCCTGGGAGGGTGGGCAGTGAGGACAGCCACACTGTGCTGCTGGCATTTGTCAGTTCAGACCTCGGTGACCCTGCACAGGAAAGCTTCTGTCTTCTGAGACTTCCCGGCCGCGCAGAAACCCTCCTGCTCTCACCCACTGCCTTCTTGTCAATCCCATTCTCTCCTTCCCAAACAGGAGGTGCCAGGGTTAGATGGGACTGATGACAGATATCATGTCTTCCCAAACGGAAACGGAAATCCATTCATTAGAAGCAGAGTTGACGTCAAGGAGTGGTGGGCCACTGCCCCTGACAGTGGGGCTGCTCTCCCAGGCAGGAAACACCAGGAAATCCTGAGCCAACAGCCTGTGCCTCGCTGTCCGTGATTCACAGCCTGAACTGCAAAGCATGCCAATGCGGAGGAAGGCTCTTCGCCCCAGCTTGCTCGGGTGAGGGTCTCTTCCAAACACAGGCCTGTTAGCCAATTCCCGAGGGAGGAGGCAGTTGACCAGCCCACCTCTGGCCTCCAAAGATGGGAAACGCTGTTTGTCAGTTCGCGCAGAAGAGATCAGTTGCTTCTGAGAAACACCCTCGTTTGATAGGGAGCAGCATATCCTGGGCACGAAGCAGGGCATGGATTGACGGTGGGCAGGCAGGCAGGCCGAGAAAGGAGAAAGAAGCATCGATTTATTTTACGTAGTTGTTCATCTCGGTTGTTCTCCGGCCCCGGGACATGAACCCAGGTCCTTGCCATGTGTGTGGACTGCCCTGGTGGACATAACCCCTAGACCAATAGGGTGCTCTGGGTACAGATTATTTCTGTTTTTGTTTGTCTGTTTTAAAGGAAAGCTGCAGGCAGGAATGAAGGTGAGCAGGCAGGCAGGCAGAGAGAGAAGGTAGAAGCATCTTTATTTTATTTTTATTTAGTTGTTCACCCTGGTTGCTTCCCCCATCATCCCCCACCGAAACCCAGGACTTGAACCCACGGGTATGTGGCCTTCGCTTCTGCAGAGGCAATTGACCTAACCGCTACTCCACCAGGACGCACCAGCAGATATTTTCTTAAGCGTCCGCTAGTTGTTATTTTATACCAGACAGGCTGGGTGGCTACTGCTCAGCTCGGGCCCAGAAGATGCCCCTGGCACTACAGGGGAGTGCAGCTGCCCTTTCCAGACGCAGCCCACCAGCACGAGCCATGGTTTGCCAGCCTCTGTGTCAGAGAAGAGCTTTCCACTGGGCTGCAGCCATGTGCCTGGTCCGGGCCCTGCCTGTCGGCCCAAAACAGGGAGGGATGAGGTCTTCGGGGACCGGGGTTCTGAGTCGGCTGGCGCTGTGGGCAGGCCCTGTGGAGCCCAAGATTGTGCCACCCTGTGCGTGGCTTGGTCAGCAGGCTGTGGAGGGTGGGAGCTGATGCGGTTCTGGGGTTTAGTTTCAGCGCCTAAAGCCTTGTCATGTGCAGAAGAAAACACCTATTGCTCAATGACTCCCTCTCACCACAAAGCAGCCTGGGATTATCTGGCATTGCATCAACCAGAAGCCAGAGCCCAAATTTCTGGAAATGGCTCTTGGGCAGAGCACGCTGGTCTGTTTCTGTTGCTGTGAGATAAATGCAGCATTGGTTTCAGGGGAATCTCAGCCTCTGTGGCCTGGCAAGCAGCCAGCACACCCAGCAGAAGCTGCTTGCCTCCTTGGGAGCCTGTGGCCCAAGGAATTCTGGGCTCCCAGGGCCCCCTTGGGGGCTCCTTGCAAGCCCCTCTGCTGCAACCTTGCCCTGCTGCTCCCTGCCGAGCCCTCAGTGAATGGAAGTCTCCAGCTGAGTGTGGCCCAGGGCAGGCATCTGAGCCACTGAGGGCTGGTGTTGCGGGAGAGCGTACGTGACCCCACGTACACGGAGAGGGCCAGCAGGAACCCGCCCCATCACCCAGTTTTTCTGAAGAAAGTCCCTAATTCATGTGTGGATATGAAATTTCCAGATGTTTTATTTTTTAAATTTTTTTTTATTGCCGTAACTTTGATTTTACACATTAAAATAAACTTATATGTGCAGGTTCCCCATTCTTCAGATACATGTCAGCACACCCTGCACTCCACCATGTCACCAAGTGTTCTTCACCAGTGTCCAGTGGGCTCCGCCATCATTTGTGCCCCTCCCTCCACCCTGTCCCATTCCCAATGGGTCACCTCAGTTCTGTTGTAAGTATCCAAGGGCTGGTTATGTTTCATCCGTTCCTTTGTTTCGTCTGTTCACATTCCACCTATAAGTGAGGTCATCTGGTCTCTATCTTTCTTCTTTTGACTTGTTTCACTGAGCATCATCCCCTCTAGTTCCATCTATGTTGATTCAAAACACAGGGTTCATCTCCTCTAAGGGCTGCGCAGTGTCCATTGTGTGTATGGACCACATCTTCTCTGTCCATCATCTGATGTTGGGCAGTTAGGTAATTTCCAGTTCTCAGCTGTTGTGAATAGGGCTGCAGTAGACATGGGGGCGCATAGATCTTTGCTTTTGTTTCCTTTGGGCAGATGCCCAGAAGTGGGATGCTGGGATCCTATGGGATCCTATGGGATCTCCACCTTCAGTTTTTTTGAGGAATCTCCACACTGTTCTCCACAGGGGTTGCACCCATTTGCACTCCCACCAGCAGAGCAAAAGTGTTCTTTTCTCCACATCCTCACAGCATTTGTTGTTCCCAGACTCTTAGATAATAGCCAGTGTCTCAGGCGTAAGGTGATGTCTCGTTGTTGCTTTGATTTGAGTTTCCTTGCTATCCAGCGAGTAGGAACATAATTTCACGTGCCTGCTGGCCATCTGTCTATCCTCTTCAGAAAAGTGTCTCTCCGATTCTTCTCCCATTTATTTTTGGTTGGATTGCCTGCTCTTCTGTTGTTGAGTTTTGAGTTCTTTGTATATTTTGGATCGTGAGCCCTTGTCAGAAATGTGCAACACAAATACCAGAAGTTTTAATGTCTCCAATTTTGCTGAATTCCGTGTGAACCAAGCAGTGCACCTGCGGGCTACATGTGACCTGTCGCTCACCAGGCCACTCTTCTCGTCCTGAAAGAGTTTGCAGGTGCCAGGGGAGGACAGGACGGGGGAGTCAGAGGGTGCCGTTCCCCGGTTTGTGCCTTTGAATGCTGAGCTGTGGTTCTTGTTTCCAGAGGTCAAGGAAGGGCCTGCCTCCCTCCCACGGGTAGAATGGAGGAGAATAGTCTCATTTCAGCTCCTAGTTGCCTCAGCTTGAGCTTGAAAGTAGGGGGTTATGGCCTTTGGTGGGCAGCAGCATCTGGGAGCCTGGCCTTCTTCACCCCGCCTGCTCCTGGCAACTGCCAGCAAGACTGGAGGCAAGTCAAGTGACCGTCCAGCCTGTGAGTGTCGCTTTCTCAGGCCATCCCCTCGTCTGGCACCGCCAAGGGATTAGGTCTCCCCATAATATGCTCACAGGCCCCCAGACTTCTCTTTCAGAGGCCCTAGCACCATCAAGATGAACCAATCATGACACTGGTCGTGGGAGAACCCAAGTTCCACCTCTCCAACCAGGGCCATGTTCAGTCAGGGACTGAAGCTACGAAGGAATGAGTGGTTTTGTAAAATCAGTTTTGCAGGAGCAAGAAGTGACTCTGCGCCCCCCCGCCCTGCCCCAGGAATCTGGACCAAAGCCAACACTGCTACTCCTTCCGCAGAGATGGAGGGGGGGCTCATGAAATCCTGGGGTGGGGCGATTCCTGTGGCCTGGGCTGGGAAGGTCTGAGCACAGGCGATGTGAGGCCTGGTGAGTGATCAGGGAGCCAGGAAAGGGCCACACCGGAGACAGTCCAGGCCCGCGGATCAGAATCGCTCCTCTGCCTGAGGCTCCTGTGGCCCCCGCCCCCCAACACCAGCCTCTACCTTTCCGGACCTTGGGAGGCAGAGACAGTCATTTTCCTCCTGAACTTGCCCAAGAATTGTTGCATGACAAAGTGCTGCACCAGAATGCAGGGGGACCAGAGACCCTCCTCACCGTGTCACCTGGTGGGGGGCCGGGAGACCGGGGGTTGCAGGAAGCTGAGTGCTGAGATGAGCTTGGATGCTCTGGGTACTGAGGGGCTGGGGTGAGGAACAGGTGACTCAAGAACCCAGGTGTCAGGGGCCCCGGCTGCCCTGCTCCCCTGCCAGCCTGCTGTATGCAGGGCAGCCAGATGTTTCCGCCCCGGGGTCTCCTGCAGGCCTGTGGACCTCAGGAAAGTCTGGGGTCCAGGGCCTGCCTCGCAGGAGCCGGCCTCGCTGCTCCCCACCTCCTGGGCTGGGCTCTCCTCCTGGCACTGCCACTTTAGCTCCAGGCACTGGGCCAGGCCTCGTTTGATTGTAACCCAGAAGGTTCCGGAGGCCTGGCTTCCCAGAACCGCCCTGCTCCCCGCATCCATTCCAGGCACAGACTTGGGTACAGCAGCCACTTCAGGCCAAAGAGAGACTACTCTCATCCGACCCCAGGACGGCTGGCTGGTGTGGGGTCAGGGAAGATCATTGGCAGGAAATGAACACTCCCCACCTGCTAGCCCCCAACTCAGAAATTGGAGCAGATGCAGGATCCTCTTAAAGTCTGTGGGAAGAGTCCCCCCCATGCCCACCCCACACACTCTGCACTCCGTGCCCTCCTAGAGTGGACCCCACTCACCACCCTTAGGCCCTCTGGGGGTGGAGGAATGGGACCCCAGGGCAGGGGTTGGGCCCCAGGCCCAGCCCAATCCCTACCCCCTCCACCAGGGAAAGAGGAATTTGAGCAGGCAGGGTGGGTGGCTGGGTGGGTGGGTGGGGTGGGTAGGTGGGTGGCTGGCAGTGTTTTCTTTCCCCACCCCTTTCCTTTTTCTGGGAAATACCAGAGGCCAGCGGGCCTGGAATGTCAGGCTTGAAAGAACTCCTCCAGCAGCAGACATCTGAGCCACAAACCTTTTCATTAGCTCCAGCTCCCCCCACCCCCTCCACAGGAACAAAGGCCTACAAGCTGGAATGCCCTTCCTGGCTGCAGGGTATTGTCCCTGGCTCTGCCTACCCTGGGGATTGTCTCAAGCAGGAAAGAAGCAGCCCAGGGGCAGCCTGGGATCATCCCCAGCCTTTGACCCCACACTAAAAGGTCACTTCTGCCCACCCTAGCCTGACGGCCAGCCAGCCCGGGAGTAGTGCTCTCAACCAAGAGGGGCTGCCCAGGGATTCCTGCCCTGGGGCAGGGGGTGGGGGCACACTGGGGCAGCAGGGACAGGGCTTCCAGAGGTGGGGTGACAGGCAGTCTCTCATCTCCAAGTGACTGAGGAGGAAGGAGGGAAGATGGGGCCACCTCTGCCCCTGCTCTGCCCACCACAGGTGGTGGCTAGCAGCAGCTCCAGAAGGAAGAGATGAGAGTCCTCTCCCGCCTTTCTCCCCTGCCTCCCCTGCCCCAAGTGCATCTCCAGGCCTAGCCTGGAACAAGCACCACAGGACCGGACTGTCAAACCCTGGCCACCAGTGCAGAAGGCAGAGGAGTGTTGAGTAGCTCTGCGGTCAGTCTCCTAACCCATCTGGCTGCAAACACCCTGGACAATGGCACGCTTAGCGATCATCTCCATCAGCGAGACTTTGTGCTCACCAAACCATGCCCCAGCCCCCACCCCTGGCACCAGTGTCCCCAGCTGTGAGGTTTGAGGAAGAAGACCCCTTCCTCTGTCACACGCCATGAGTAAGCTGAGCCTCACAGCGGCCGAAACCCCTGTGGACTTCCCCTCTGTGGGAACGAATATCTTTATTATCTTTATGATCAGCGCCTCTGCCTGGAAATGGGATTCTGACTTCACAGAAATTCTGCAAAGGGAGAGATTAGGAGAAGGCAGGAGTCTCCTAACTCAGTAGCCAGGAAAACATGGATGAGCCTCCCCCTCGTTGCCCTGGCAGGCAGGAGAGGTGGCACACCACCTGAAGTCTGTCCTGTTGTGGGCATCTCATTTCTGGAAGCGGGTCCCTGAAAGTGAGCCTGGTAGTGGCCCTTGTTCCCTCTCCCCCACCTTTCTAGCAAAGTTTGAGTCCTTACTTTGGAATTCAGATGATCACGGATTCAAACATCTCCAGCAAACCAGGCAGGGCTTCCACGCCCTCAATCCCATCTAAATAGGCCCCCGAGGCCTGCAGGAAGAGACCAAAAGCTGCTATAGAGGAAATCGGCTTGTTATATCTCGAATGATGGAAAATGGAAATCAATACAAGCCCCTAAAGGCTCACTGAGCACCTTCTGTGTACCGGGTTTGTCCAAAGACAATCAAATACAGTCCCTTCCCACAAGGGCCTCACTGGGCCAGCATCAGAGACGTTAGTCAGTGCGGGACTGGGCGTTCAGACTGAGTCTTTGCAAATTCTCTATTTTTGATGTATGTATGGATGTATTTTCGGAAAGGTGCAGGCAGAAAGAGAGAGGAGGAGGAAGCACTGCCGTTTCATTTTTTTAGTTAATTGCTTGTCCCCTTGATTGTCCTCCACCCTGCTCCGACCCAGGACATGAACCTGGATTCTTGATATGTACGTGGACTTGCTTCTTTGGAGGTGACTGTCCTAAATGCGACTCCACCAGGCTGTGCCATCTCTGCAAATCTCCAGGAAAAGTGAAAATCAGCCAAGGTGTGGAAAGGAGCTCCTTCCACCCAGTGGGGAGCAAATATGCACAGACTCAGGCCGGGGGGCAAGGTTTGGAGGCCACTGGAGTCCAGCTCACAGGAGCATGAGGCGCCCGGGGGGCCAGTGGCCGCTGATGTAGCTGAAACGAACAGAGTCGGACACACACTCCCAAAGGCAATAGGAAACTCCTGGGAAGCCTGGAAGCTGATTGAAGGGCTAAAGACAAGCAGCTGTTTGGAATGCATCTTATGTAGATGCTCAGATTTCCACCACATAGAGCCACCCCCCAGCCCTGTTCGCCCTGGTGGCCCGGAGAGCAGCAGCCGCCCAGCTTTCCCCTGCTCTCCCCCAGACTCACCAGTCATGCTAACCGACGTGCGTTGGATGGCAGAGTCCCGAAAGGTTTGGTCTCCTGAGTCCACGTCCGCAGCGCCCAGCCCTCCTCTGCATGCCCAGCCCTTCTCAGAGGCAGCCCCATGCTGTTGACATTGGGGCTTAACTGCTCCAAGGATATGAGTCTCTCCAACCAGAGGGGGATTCATAGAACTGCAGGGTTACCTCTTCCTTCTTAGCCCCACCTCCCCCTGCAAGAGCCCACCACCCCGTCCCAACTTTAATAGTCTGGTGGGACCCATCGCAGTCACAGCATTCAGGGCGTGGGGGCCTGTTCTCTAGCCTGGCCAAAGCAGGTACTCACTGAGGGCCTGTGGAGTGGATGAATGAACCTGTGTTAGAGCATCATAATTTACAAAGCACTTTCTCATCCATTAACTTGAGGGCTATTCCTTGTGAATCTTCCTTGTCCTCCACGGGCCTCAGCACAGAAGTGTGCAGTCATGGTGCATTCTCCTAATAATCAATGGATGAGAAAAGGAATGAGCTCCTGATTCCAGAGATGGAGAATCCATTTCATTAGCCCACAGGCATCCTGAGAGCAAAACCCAGGTTTGATTCATCTTTATATTTCAATGTCCAGTGTGGTGCCTGGTACATAGAGCTCACTAGTTGTGAAACGTGTGAGCTTCTCCTCTGCAGAAGTAATCAGACGTCTTCCTTGCTGCTGCCCATCCAGCAGAATCCAACGGGAGAGCTAGACGTAATTTCTTCCACGTTTCATCGCACTTTGAAAACACAGGATTTTATTACTGTTTGTAATCTCTGACAAGAAAAAGCTGCTATTTTTAATGTACAGCTGCTGCAAAAGTGAATCCCAGAGAGGCTCAGTGTTCTGCCTATCACTTGGTCCCCCAACATCTGTAGGGGAACGAGGTGACAGCATAATGACACAGTGGCCAGAGCAGCGAGGTGCTTTGGACGGACTCCCTTAGCGGCAAAGGAGCCGGACTCCACAGCCATTGCACTCTGATCGGTGACGATCTTGGAGTCACTTAGCTGGTTCTCAGTTGTCTCCAGCACTCTACGTCTCTTTGGGGGGACAGACTGCCAAATTGCCATCCTTCACAAAGGTGGCCCTGGTGAAACGTAAGCCACCCACGTCAATGCCAACGTGACCAAGAGAAACAAACTCCTTCGTGAATTCACCTCCATCACTGGTTCCTCTAGTCTCTGGGGAGGAGACGGAAACCAGACCCCACACTCAGAAATAAGGGGGACACGGTCCCGGTGGTGCTGGGACACCTGGAGTGGGTGGAAGCCCTGAAAACATAGCATTTTGGAAATCCTGCGGGCCTTTTATTTGCAGCTCTAGTTCCAGGCTGCGAGATGAATACTCCTAGTGCCTGAGAAGGCCCCGCCCGACCTCCTGAGCCCGCATCCCCACGCCTCCTGGGGCTCCCAGCCCCTCCGGGTTGCCATTCCCGCCCTCAGGACCCGGGGAGCCGCTGGAAACTGCATTCCACCTAGGACTCCCCAGGGCGCCCTCTAGCGGACGCGGGGCGCGGGGGGTGGGGGGCTGGGGAGCTGTGCTAGCCCTCCGCTCTGTCCCATCGCGAAATCGCACCTGGCCGGACCCACGCCGCCACGCGCAGGTGTGGCGACCCGGATGCGTGAGGACGGCTGTTCTCGTTTGTTCCGGGTGTTTTGTCGTGGTGGTGGTGGCGGTGGGAGGCGGCACCTTGTCACTGTCGGCAAAGGACCCGGCAGCGGGCTGAGGCCGGGCAGTCGGCACGCCGGCCGCGTGCCCACCGAGCGCGGGGCCACGGCCACAGGTGACTGTCGGCCCTCCCCCACCCAGCTCCCACCCCAGTTTCGCCGCCCGGCTTTGGGGTATCCCCGGTTCCCTCTCGGCAGGCCCAGGCCTCCCGGGGCCGCGATCGGAAGCTCGGGCAGGCCCGGGTGGAGGCGAGGGGGTGTCCCCGCGAGGCCCGAGAAGGGAAGGGGAGCCGCGAGCCTCTCCCGCGCGGCCTCCTGGAACTGCCCGCGCGCCGGGAGCGGCGCCCCCGCCTCTGCCAGAAAGCAGGCTTCTCAGAAGGGGGGGAAAGTGTGAATGAGGCGCGGGGGGCGCTGGGAGCGCGGGGGAGGGGCCGCTGCCAGGAACGCGCCGCCGGGGCTGGCTCCGCGCCAGCCAGCTGCCCGGCGGCCTGGAGTCGCGCTTTGTCTCCGCCCGCGTCCCCGCGGTCCCCGGCCTGCTCGCGGCCCGCCCTCGGCCGCGGCCCCTCCCTGCTCGGCGCGCAGCCTTTCATTGCTGCGAGTAGTGACTAAACATTACAAGAAGGCCGGCCGCGCAGTTCCAGGAATCGGGGGGCGGGGCGCGGGCCGGCGTATAAACCCGCGAGCACGGCCTCGGCCGCGGCTCCCACTCGGCTCTCCGCCCCGCCGCCGCCGCCGCCGCCGCCGCCAGCGCCGCCGCCCGGCCCGACCGCCGCCCGGCCCGTCTCCCGCCGCGGCCCCTCGCCTCGCCCCGCCCGGCCGGCCCGGGGCGCCTGGGGCGGGCGGCCGCCGCGAAGCCCGAGGGGTGCGCGCGAGGGCCCTCGGCGCACTCGGCAGCTCCAGCATCTGGGCGCCGCGCGGGCCGCCGCTGGCCGCCGCGCCTCGGGCGCCGTAGGAGGCGCAGCCCCAGACCGGAGACTTCGGTTTGGGACCAGGTAGGACCGAGGGGCACCTTGTGGGAGCGGCCGGGCCGCGGGGGGGCTCGCTCGTCCCGGGAGCTTTTCCCGGTTTCCCCTCCCCTTCCCGGGTCATTCCCGGCAGGGAGGGGACGAGGTAGGGGCAGCGCGGGTGGCAGGCGGAGATCCCAGGTTCCCGGAATCCCCAGGCTGCTGGGGCCCTCGGGCTTCTCAAATCTCCCTCCACCCCATGCCCCGGCGTTCTGGCTCCGGCCCCGCCGCCCGGGGCACCGGACTGAGCGGCGTCCAGAGCGTCCCGGGGGCCCTTCTCCCGCTCCCCGGCCCGGCCACGCTCCTGGGGACCCAACTTCCGCGCCCCAGTGTCCCACTCGCGCGCCGGGGCAGGGGCGGCCTGGGGCCGGCCCGTCGGCGGGAGCGAGGGCTGGACGGACTCCGCGGGGTGCCCGGGTCGCCACGAGGGTCCCGGCGGCGACCTTGGGGCCGGAGCGCGTCGCGGCCGCTCCGCGAAGGCCGGGAAACCGGGGCGGGCCGGGCGCGCTGGAGGGTTCCGGGCACTCACGGGGCTCGCGCCTTCCTCCCCGCAGCCCCCCGGGATGCGGTAGCGGCCGCCGTGCGGACACCGACGAGCAGCTGCAGCCGCCGCCGCCGCCGCCGCCGCGCAGACCCACGCTGGCTCCGTGCGCCATGGTCACCCACAGCAAGTTTCCCGCCGCCGGGATGAGCCGCCCCCTGGACACCAGCCTGCGCCTCAAGACCTTCAGCTCCAAGAGCGAGTACCAGCTGGTGGTGGACGCAGTGCGCAAGCTGCAGGAGAGCGGCTTCTACTGGAGCGCCGTGACCGGCGGCGAGGCCAACCTGCTGCTCAGCGCCGAGCCCGCCGGCACCTTCCTCATCCGCGACAGCTCGGACCAGCGCCACTTCTTCACGCTGAGCGTCAAGACCCAGTCGGGGACCAAGAACCTGCGCATCCAGTGCGAGGGGGGCAGCTTCTCGCTGCAGAGCGACCCCCGGAGCACGCAGCCCGTGCCCCGCTTCGACTGCGTGCTGAAGCTGGTGCACCACTACATGCCGCCCCCCGGCGCCCCCTCCTTCCCGCCGCCGCCGCCGCCGCCGCCGCCGTCGGAACCCTCCTCCGACTCCTCCTCGCCCTCCGACGCCCCGGAGCAGCCGCCCCCGGGGAGTCCCCCCAGGAGAGCCTATTACATCTACTCCGGGGGCGAGAAGATCCCTCTGGTTTTGAGCCGCCCCCTCTCCTCTAACGTGGCCACGCTCCAGCATCTCTGTCGGAAGACTGTCAACGGCCACCTGGACTCTTATGAGAAAGTCACCCAGCTGCCTGGGCCCATTCGGGAGTTCCTGGACCAGTATGACGCCCCACTTTAAAGAGCAAAGGGCGGGGGTCCGGGAGGGGGGCCTGGGTCTCTTCTCCACCGTGGCACGTGATACAAGCACAAGAATCCAGCCGGGAGCCTTGAGGCTCTAAGCGAGCCTGGAGGACAGGCCCCTCCCCGAGACCGCCCCCCGCAGAATGGGGCTGGGGCCCCGGAGCGTTCGAGGGAAGGAGGGAAGGGGGCGTGCGCCCCAGCACCCCTCCCCCACTCCAGCCTCTCCGGAGCAGCCAGCCAGCCTCCCGGTGGGAGGACACCTTCTGGTGAATTCTCCTCTCCTCTTCACTTGTTCGATTCCCCCTCTGCTTCCAAACTGGGGACGTGGTGGGAATGTTGAGCGCGGGAGAACTGCCAGGGAATGGGAAATCTTCAAACTTTCCAGCGGAACTTGTTTGCTCTTCGATTTGGTTTAAAAGAGCTTTAAACCTGAGCAGGTCTGGGGCCTGGGAAAGGCTGGGCCAGGGAGGGCTGCTGCAGGAACCCTGGGGCTGCGGGCTGGCAGAGGCAATGCCATCCCACCTCCCAGCCCGGGTCTGGAGGGTTGGCTGCAGGCCCCTCCCCTGATTCTGGAGAGAAGAGCCAGGGGGTGACCTGAAGGG